>CAUYRH010103996.1:0-14269 GCA_963574655.1 Perodicticus potto
AAGCTAGACAGGGAGTGTGGCCATTTAGAATTAAGTCCCTCTACTTCTAATCCTTCTCATTTTATTCAAAAGTTTCAGTTTATTACTATATCCTCTCAACTTACCTAACATAATGTTTTTAAATTACCTAAGGCTATAGGCATTGTCCATTGCTATTCACATCAATCTGACCACTCACTCATATCACAAGGAAACAATCAAGCCAATCATGAAAAACTCATCTTCTAACACCTCCTCTCACCCCTTACTTGTTTAAAAATCATGATCACCCTCTAGTTGGCCAATTAAAACTATGTGCCCCTCTCAGCAGGAAGAAGCTACAGAAGAGAGAACTCATCGTCCCCTATCCCAAGGCCAACCTTTTATTTTTAAAATATCAAGAAGGGAGGAATGTTAGATAATTGCACCACCTCGGCTCCCTCTCCCGATTATCCACTGAAAAGCTCAAACTTACGGCCCGCCCCCTACCGCTCTTCACGCCAGAGCAGTAACAACTTATTGGCTGTTCTACCATCCCGACACCTCCCCTAACCGAGTCTATGTAAGGTGCTCTTGTCTTTTGTTCCCTCTCTCTCTTCATTTCTCTTCTCCTCCTCCTCTCCCCCGTCCCCCCCCGTGTCTTTTCTCTCTCTCTCTCCCCTCCTCCTTAATGCTGCTCTGCAGCTTTCCCCACCAATAAAGACCTTTCGTACAAAAAAAAAAAAAAAGAAAGGCTGCTAGCTTATAAGCAAGTCCACCTTCCCACTGTTGAAACTTCAGAATGTGCCACTATATTTCACACAAGTTACGTAATAAGCTGTTAATGGTCTCACAACTCCTGCTCTCAACTCTTTTCAGACCCTTCTTCAAACAACAAAGTCATCTTTGTAAGGAGTAAATATATATTTTTTTAATTTTATTTTTGAGACAGAGCCTCAAGCTGTCACCCTGGATAGAGTGTCGCGACATCACAGCTCACAGCAACCTCCAACTCCTGGGCTCAAGGGAGTCTCCTGCCTCCGCCTCCCAAGTAGCTGGGACTACAGGCACTTGCCACAAAGCCCGGCCACTTTTTTTTTTTTTTTGGTTGTAGCCGTCATTGTTGTTTGGCGGGCCCAGGCTGGATTCGAACCCGCCACCTTAGGTGTACATGGCTGGCGCCTTAGCCCGTTGAGCCACAGGTGCCGAGCCAGGAGTAAATATTATAGATAGGGAAAGAGTGAGGTGGGTGGGATCTTGGTGTGTGCCACACCTTTTGGGGGCAAAACACAACTGTAAGAGGGACTTTAACAGTTGCAATCAGTGTAACCTGGTTTCATGTACCCTCAATGAATCCCCCCCCCAAAAAAGAGTAAATATTATAAACATGCCTCTGATTTTTATTCTGTAAACATTCTCCTAAAATAAGAATAAAACTCAACGTCCTGAGTAAGGTTTTATAAGACCCTCCCTGATCTAAATCCTGCTTACTTCTCTGACTTCATCTCGTGCTATTCTCCACTCTCTGCTTAGTTCACCATATTCAGCCATACTGGTCTTCCTTCAATCCTTCCACAAAGGATTTCCACAAAGCAAAACTGATCAGTGATTTTGAATTTTCTGTTTTGCTTACCCAAAACATTGCTTCCTCTACATCTCAAATGGCAGCTCTGTCTTCAAGTCCCAGTTCAAATGTTGCCTCCTCAGACTCTGACAACCCCAACCTAGGCCACAAACCTCTCCTGTACTCCTCCCAATCCTACGCCTCTGTTGTTTTCTTCACAGCATTTTTTAACCAACTGAAATTATCTTTACTTGTTTACACATTTTAATGTCTGATTCCCATCACTACAAAGCAAGATTCATGAAGAATTTTGTCTTATTTATTGCTGAGTATAGAGTAAGCAATCGTACGTTAGCACCATTATACAATAAAAAATATATGGCATCAATTTAAGATGGGAAAAAAGGCAGTACATATTTGTAGTCTTAATTTATTGAAGAGATATTTAAATATTATTTTCCTGAAAAAAGGTTATTTAGCTTCTCAAATAACATATGGAGAAACAACACTAAAAGGAAATTTATCACTTACAGTTTCGTATGTAACAACTGGAGACTGATGATTTTGCCAGGAGTTCCATTCCCAAATCTTGTACTCTGCCAGAATTTTCGGCTCCACATGCGGCCAGAGCTGCCTGGTCAGCAGAAAAAAGGTTTGTCTGGATGTCTCCAGAAGCAGCACTGCTGCTTTTTATTTCTGAAAGTGTATTCTTTACATCAGTTTTCATACATCGAACTTCAGCCATTTGAGTTTTGAGTCTTTTCAGCATCTTTAAATCAGAGGGCACCCTCCACATCGCCTGCTGCTTCTTTTGGTCTTTATCTTTTCGAGAATATGATGCTTCAGAGAGAAATTGACAAACCATGTTAGTATAAATTTTAGCACTCAGGAAATCATTCTGTACTATCAATATGTGCAAATTTGATGTGTGAAGTAAGCCATGGTGCTTTAGACAGCACCAACAATAAAGCAGGTATCAGGCCAGATGAGGTGGCTCCCCATCTGCAATCCCAGCACTCCGAGAGGCACAGGTGGGAGGATCCCTCGAGCTCAGGAGTTGGAGATCAGCCTAAGCATTAGTGAGACCACATCTCTACTAAAAATAGAAAAATCAGCTGGGCATGGTGACATGTCTGAAGTTTTAGCTACTTGGGAGATTGAGGCAGAACCGCTTAAGCCCAAGAATTTGAAGCTGCTGCAGTAAACTATGATGAGACCACTGCACTCTAGCTGAGGCAACAGAGCAAGACTCTGTCTCCAGAAAGAATAAAAAAAAGCTTTAAATTTAATTCATCAAAGTAGACACAAGAGTCCTAACTTTATTCATACCTTCAATGTTGGAATATGAATCACATCATAATTACCCAAATTAGAATTATGTATTTAGCTCTAAAAATTTTAAAGCTACTCTACTGCCATGTGCTTTCTTCTTTATGCTGTCCCACTTTTCTCAAATTTTCTACACTGTTTTATGTCCATAATTGAAAAAATGAAAAACTAAAAGCCATTGTGAAATGGCTATATATAATGTTATATAAAAAATACATATTCTAACTAAATTCAAAAGGTTGCTTTGTTAAATTATTGGATGTATCTATTAAGTGCCATGGAACATCATAAATAGTGTCCACTTACTGCATTTTTTCAGCCACTAAAGTGAGTTTTCTCTCTTCCCAGAAAAGTAGTTGAAGACTTTAATTTCATCTCTCCCTACCCAAATATTAAAAATGAAGCACAAATAAGTGAAATACACACTTCTATTATTTTACAGGGAGGTAAAAAGAGGTAGATGTGTTGCAAATTAAAGAATATTATGACTAAACTCAAAGCAAAAAGAAACTAAGCCAAATTAAAAAACAAAACCAGGAGACCAACAGGCACCCCAATTAGACAACGAACAAATCCTTTATTAGCAGACATGACAGCTGAATCTTCTTTAACATTATAACAACTTTCTGCCATACACAAGGAATTACAGTAAAAGGCAGACATAGTGGTCTGCCCAACAGCCCTACTTTTACCTTGTTAAAAGATTGTGCTCAGGTATCAATCAAGTGGGCAACAATGTGCTGAGGGGAGATGAAGCGGAGGTCCCTATTCAGCCCTGGGGTATCCTAAGTCTATGACTAGTCTAATCAAATTCCTTTGTCACAGTGTTTAGAATGAGCACAAGACCCAGTTCTAGCCAAGAGATTACTGGGGCACTACTAGGGAAGTTTTCTATGCTAGTATGGAGATTTTACTATGTTTATTTATTTAACAAATATCTATAAAGAAATTGCTGTATGTTAGGCAAATATTAAGTCATTTAATTCTCTTCAATCAACGTACAAAGTACTTCTTTTGTGTGTCTTAAGTCTATGAAAGTACTATTAATAACTCCGTTTATAAGTAAGACACAGAAAGGTTGCATAATATACATACACAAGGTAACATAGTACAGGAGATTGAATTCGAACCTAAGAGTCTGTCTCCAGAGTCAGTGACCTTGATATTAGTAACTTCAAGGTTCTAACAGTAAGGTCTGTCTCCTGCCTAGTTTTCTTCCTGCTAGTGACACATTGCTATGAATACATGATGCCGGGAGCTATAGCAGGCAGCTATCTCATTACTGTAAGAGAATAGGCACAAGTAACACAGGAAGACCATCTTGTGCCCTGCCTCTAAGTACCAATGATCCTGGAATCACCTACATCCAAATTCCTTAATATGCATGATAATTAAGTGCCTTTACTATTTAAGGCACAGTTAGGAGCATTTTATTACTTGGAGTTGAAAGTATTCATAACACAATGTGACTAGGGATTTTAGAAAGCAAGGAACTGATCTAAGGTCCACCAATTAGATGCTGTAACTGTCTTAATCCATCAACTTCTCTGAATCCATTTGTTTATTGTTCAAAGAAAAAAATAATATACATATCACTGGGATGTTGTCAGGCTCAGAGAATTCAATAGCACAGTTCTCATCTAATAACATTGTTGACTACACAGCCAGAGCAGTTTTCCAAAACCCAAATCAGGCCAAGGATCTGTAAATCCTAGCATTTTGGTAGGCCAAGGCAGGAGGATTGCTTAAGGCCAGGAGTTTAAGACCAGCTTGGGCAACACAGTGAGACCCCAATCTCCACAAAAATTTTAAAAATTTGCTATGCACACCACCTATACCCTAAGCTGACCACAGGGAACTAGGAGGGTGACTTGAGCCTAGGAGTTCAAGGCTGTAGTAAGCTAAGATTACTGCAATAAGCTAAGATCACTGCCTTAAAAAAAGAGTTAAAAAAAAAATACAAAAAAAGACATTATTTTCAGCTGGGTATGGTGGCTTATGAGGCAAGTGGATTGCTTCACCTCAGGAGTTCAAGATCAGCCTGAGCAAGAGCAAGACCCCGTCACTACTAAAAATAGAAAAACTGAGACAAGAAGATTGCTTTAGCCCAAGAACCTGAGGTTACTGTGAGCTATAATGCCATAGCACTCTAGTCAGGGTACCAGAGTGACATTCTTATCTCAAAAAAAAAAAAAAAAAAGACATTACTTTTCTGGTTAGAATGCCCACATAGCATTCTATAACATTTAGGAAAGTACCCTCAGGCCGGGTGCAGTAGCTCACGCCTGTAATCCTAACACTCTGGGAGGCTGAGGCAGGAGGATCGCTTGAGCACATGAGTTCAAGACCAGCCTGAGATACAGAGAGACGCCCGTCTCTACGCCCGTCTCTAAAAATAGCAGGGCGTTGTGGCGGGTGGCTGTAGTCTCAGCTACTTGAGAGGCTGAGGCAAGAGAATCGCTTAAACTCAGAGGAGTCTGAGGTTGCTGTGAGTTATGAGGTGATGGCATTCTATTAGGGGCTGACAAAGTGAGACTCTGTCTCGATAAATACATAAATACATACATAAATAAATAAATATAGGAAAGTATCAAGGCACAAAGGCCCTTTATTATCTGATTCTGCCTTATTTCTCATTAGCTTTATCTTCCACCTCTATCCCAAATATATCGTAATATTTAGTATTACTCATAACTCTTTCTAATGCATGGGCCTTGCTCTATCACACTGCCATTCTTTTTACATGTACCATTCCCTTCCCTGTGCTTTCTCTCCCAACCTAAACTCATCAAATATAACTTTAAATGTCTCTTTTTTCAGGCATTGGTACCATCAACTTTGCCCCTCCTCACAAATCAATTCTTATAGTACACAGCTTACATTTGTAAAGCCATTTTGCTTTATTGAGACTAGGCTGAAGAAGAATAAGGGAGGAAAGTGGAAGGGTTTTGTGGTGGTCCTGGAGAGAAATGGTTTTGGGCTGGTTCAGGGCTGTGACACTGTAGAAAGCAAGAAGAGAAGCAAACACCTTTTAAGAAATTAATGAAGTATGAAGTCATCAGTTAACTTATTATTTTTTTCCAAAGTCTCAAAAAATAGACAACTAATATTATATAAATAAAAGTAAAAGAGAGTTTCAAAAAACAGATCATGCCAAATCTTATAGATAATAGAAAAAGAAGAAATATTTCAAAATCATTCTACTTGACCTAGATACACTTGATATTGAGATTGGAGAAAATATATTGTTATAAAGGGAAATTACAAACATATTTCACTTATATATGAGGATGCAAATATCCTAAACAACATATACTTCATACTGAGCCTCAGAGTCAAAGCATTCTATCATACACATACTCTTATTTGACGATGTGAACATTACTTTCTTGGCATCAGTATTATTAATATTGCTTAATATTTTGATGCAGTAATCGTCTGTTTTCTTTTCTGAATGTATTTATCTTCATTCATTCTTTACGTAGTTTTTGTTTCTAGTCCTTATCTTAAACATTGTTATTGTTATTAAATTTTAAGCCTTTTAAATTCTGTGAAGGCAAAAAGTGGAAACCTAATTAACACATGGATATGTAAAAATAAAAATAAAATAAAATAAATGGAAATTAATAAAGGACTACAAGGTGAAAACTAAGGCAAGGGAAATAAATATGTAACCAGCTACTGTTCCCTAGCTTGCTTTCCTATAATTGCTAACTCTTCAGAAGTCAAAAGAAGTATAGCTGATAGTCATAAAGATTTGTAGCTTTCTTCATTGTTCCCATACATAACACCACTCTTACGAAACTGAAGACTAGTTTTTGGGATATCTCCCAGGCCCCACATTGCAATGGATCAGCTGACCCACACAGACCAGTGGTCCATGCCAAATAACTGATTCAACTCGTCTTGTGACCCTCCCCACCCAGGAACTGATCAGCACAAGAAAACAATTTCTATACCCTTAGCACTTTGCCTCCCAAACTAACTTTTAAAACCTTTTCTCCCAAATTCTCAGGAAGGCAGATTTGAGAATTTTCTCCCATCTCCTCACATGGTGCCTGTAATATTAAACTCTTCTTCTGCTGCAAACCCTGTTGTCTCGGTATATTGTCTTCCTTTTGAGCAGTGGGTAATGAACCTGTAAGGCTGTAACAGTAGTGTGTAGTAAGTGCAAAGACATGAACGTGTAAGACACTATGGGGTCTCACACCATAAGAAGAGAAGTCTGGGTGGTGCCTATGGCTCAAAGGAGTAGGGCGCTAGCCCCATATGCCGAAGGTGGCAGGTTCAAACCCAGCCCCAGCCAAAAACTGCAAAAAAAAAAAAAGAAGCCTTCCCAACTGTCCTAAGTCCCAAGGCTAATGAGAATTAAGAATCCCACATGTAATACGTTTTTTTTTTTTTTTTGAAGACATGGTCTGGCTCTATTGCCTGGGCTAGTACAGTGGTGTCATCATAGCTCAGTACAATGTGAAATTTCCAGGCTAAAGTGATGTCCCTGGCTGAGCCTCTGAAGTAGCTAGGACTATAAGCATAGCCACCACACCTGGGTGATTTTTGCTAGTGATGGGGTCTCAGCATGTTGCTCAGGTCTCAAGTGGACCTTCCTGCCTTGGCCATACAAAGTGCTGGAATTACAGGTGTAAAGCCATATACCTGGCCCTAAAAACGCAGCTGTAAAGGTAACGCTGTCCAAAATGACTCTACCATTGAGAGTTTTAAAAAGCCTAATTATAATGATACAAATCTCCATCTTATAATAAAACAAATATAATTTCTCTTTAACAATACTCTTGCACATAAAACATTGCTGCCAATTGGAATACATTTTTATTTTATTATTTATTATTTCAGATTAATGTGAAGGTACAAACAGCCAAGTGGAATACATTTTTAATCTACTCAACATTAAAGCATGAGTAAAAGGTAAAAATCTATGTTCAATTTATACACAGTTACACTTGGAAATGAGGCAATTCGTGAGGCCTGAAAAACTCAAAGTCCATTCACAAAGAGGACAATGTACTTCACATGAATCAGTCAGTCAGTTAGGCACACTCTGAATAGCAAATCATCAAAAACCTTCTTACAGGCATTTTTACTTTGTTTTTGCATAAAATACCTTTGAACAAAAATCAAAAATTAATTTGGTTGATATAAATGTCATTTTTCTGGCATAAACCAAAAAATCAATTTGTTACAGAAATACATCATGTTCCAACACTGAGCTGAAATACTGAAATGAAAATCCAAGAGCTCTTTTAGAGAACTACAGAAAAAAGGGAAATTGGTCATTATTATTTTACCTGCAGGCTGCAAAAGTGAAGCAGGTGGGCGAGGCTGTAAGCCCCACAAATTTTCTATACTGCTCCGATCCTTAAGGTCCAGCAAATGTATTAAAATTAAAGGATCAATGTCTAATAAACTACTGGTAGCCGCAGAGCATAAATGTGTTCTTCTCGACATTCGGCTACTGGCACCCACAAAGCCATGGCTACTACCTGCAAAAGAAATTAAGATGAAGAAAATGTATTAACACATTTAATTATTTTTTTTTACTTAATTTGCACAAATTAAGTAAAAAAAAACAAAACTGGCTAACATTGTTTGAATACCTATCCATGGACCTCCACAAACTCATGACAAGAAGACAAGAAATCATAATGTCAGAGAGATGTATACTAGCACAATGACTGACCAGCGGGCTCATTACTACCTAGAATTCAGAAGATCATCAAACCCAAGCTGAGCTCTAAAAATAAAAAGATAACAAAGTTTGCAAAGTGCACAACTGGGGGGAGAAGGGTGAGGGCAAGGAAACGGAAATTAGTCTTAGATGAAAGATAAATTTCTATGGAATAACAGATTCCAAAGAACTGGACAACAAAATCAGAATCTCATCCAGGTCATTGGACAGGAAAATGTATAAGTCATTATAGTTTGGTACACTTTTTTCTTACACTTTTTTCTATCTTAACTAAACAGCAGAGTACAATGTGAATTTTCTAACAGAACCTGTTAAGGACTGATTTATATTACAGACACTGGTGAGCAGCTGTCAAGCTTCTACCAACTACATTGGATCAAACTCCTTCTGCTAAGGAAAACAAGTGACTAGTGCCTAGTATAATGGCTAGCAAATATCAGGTATGGAAATGTTGGTTAAAACTGTCCTCCTTCAATAAAACTATTTAAATACATTATAAAGAGACACAACATTTTTAAAAGGCTATATACAGTAAAGTCCTATAAAATAAAATAAGGTTCTGACTATCCATCAGTATTTCAAAGAAAGTCAGCAGGAGACAGCTTAGAGAAAAATTCCACTATTTAGAACTATCAAGCCGATTAGCAATTTATGCTTTTCATATCCCCATGTTCTCACTTCCTCCCAGTTCTATCTCCTCTTCTAAGGATTATCTAACAGCCACTTTTCCATTTCAACATCTGTATCTACTGCAATTACTAATAAGTAGCAGAAAAATATTCCCCCTTCACAGTGAAACTATTTTGTATTTCTTTTCTATTAGTGGGATGTTCCCAAATCAGGTTATGTATCAGTCAGGTGAAGGAATTTTAAATATTAAAAAGATTCTTCACTTTACCCAGGTACAATGAACAAGAATATTAAAGTGGGGGTAGTACCTGTGCCTCAAGGAGTAGGGTGCCGGCCCCATATACCGGGGGTGGTGGCAGGTTCAAACCTGGCCCGGACCAAAAAATGCAAAAAAAAAAAAAAAAAGAGTATTAAAGTGGGATCCAGGAACTTTTCCAAAAAAAAAAACTCCTCAGGTGGTTGGTTCTGAGGTATTGGAAGCCTAGTATTTAGTATGTACTGCCCTAATATCTAGTTCTCCTTTAAAAATGCAAGTTGTTCATTCTCCCATTTTAAACACACTTACAATATAAAAAGCAGTGTTAGCAGTTTCCTGTTACTCAAGGCTCTTCCAGGTTATTACTCTTTTTTTTTTTTTTTTTTTTTTTTTGAGACAGAGCCTCAAGCTGTCACCCTGGAGAGAGTGCCGTGGCATCACAGCTCACAGCAACCTCCAATTCCTGGGTTCAAGCGAGTCTCCTGCCTCCGCCTCCCAAGTAGCTGAGACCGCAGGTGCCCGCCATAACACCTGGCCAGTTTTTTTTTTTTGGTTGCAGCCGTCATTGTTATTTGGCGGGCCCGGGCTGGATTCGAACCCGCCAGCTCAGGTGTACGTGGCTGGCGCCTTAGCCCGTTGAGCCACAGGCGCCGAGCCCAGGTTATTACTCTTACCACTGAAGAAAAACTCCTTTCTGGGCTGTGCCCATAGCTCAGTGGTGAGGGCACCAGCCACATACAACAAGCCTGGTGGGTATGAACCCAGCCCAAGCCAGCTAAAACAATGACAACTGCTACAACCACAAAAAAATAGCCAGGCATTGTGGTGGGTGCCTGTAGTTCCAGCTACTTGGGAGGCTGAGACAAGAGAATTGCTTAAGCCCAAAAGTTTGAGGTTGCCGTGAGCTGTGACAACACAGCACTCTAGCCAAGGCAACAGCTTAGGATTCTGTCTCAAAAGAGAAAAGAAAAGAAAAACTTCTTTCCTCTGCAGTGTATGACCTTTGCCTACTCTCCTTTCTAAGTGCTCCCACCTTTCTACCCACTACTGCATTCCCTTATAGTCATGAAAGGCTTTTAGCATCTATTTTAGTATCCCTCTTTCTGAGATACCATTGCCATTATTCTGTGTGTGTCTCATAGAGAAATATATAACCTAATGCATGCTCACAAAGTCATCACACCTGGAAGAAACAGATTACTACCATTCCAGAACTCCCCCATGCCTCATAAAATTGCTCAGTAATCATACTCAATTGTACCTTTCATCCTAACATAAACATATGGATAAATTTTACCTGTTTTGAATTTACATAAATATATGAAATCTTATATCCTGCTTCTTTGCTCAATATTATCTTCATGAGATTTATCAATAATGACTGAACACAGCAGTTTATTCACTATTACCATGCAGTATCCCAGTGTATTACATCCAATTTATTTCTCTATTCTACTGGAAAACAAGTAGGATACTTTTAGCTTTTGTCTGTTGCAAATAAAGCTGGCTAGCAAGATGGAGGACTAGAGACATCTCCCTAGCAGCCATTCACAGTGAGAATGGAGACAGGACTCCAGCTACCTCCAGCAAAAGGCTAGAGACCAGGAAGGCCCATTCTGCTGTTTTTTTCTTGGACTTCAGTGCTGGCTGGAGCTGCTCTGGAAGGGTTTAAGTGAGCAAGTGAACTTGAACACTACTCTGTGGCCAGGACTGAATCACCTGGGCAGGGTGGAACTCCCAATGGCTCAGCTACTAGCAGGGTGCTGCCATTGTGGGAGGGCTGCCTGGCTCTTGCATGACTGCTGAGCTTGTACAGCCATCCTTGGGGTGAGCTGGGCAGTTCCAGGATCCCTGGGAAAGCCAGTTTGTGGCCAAGGGACACTGTTTAGAAGGTCAAGGCGTGCCTCCTATGAAGTTTGATGAGAGCTTCAGGTTCCAAACCCTATGGGAACTGAATGCTACAGAACAGACCAAGCCCTGATTGAGAACGAATAGAAGATGGGACTAGGTCTCCTGGACAACTACATAGTGACTCTCAGCCCCCATCTTATACAATAAAACCAGCTTACAGGTTTTGCGTTTCCTAATACCACAGCACCAGCTGGGGTCCAGGCACTAGACTGCATTATGTACCTTTTTTTTTTCTTCCTCTTCTTTTTTATTTTCAGACACAGTCTCAAAATGTTGCCCTCAGTAGAGTGCCGTAGCATCACAGCTCACAGCAACCTCAAACTCTCAGGCCTGAATGATTCTCTTGCCTCAACTTCCCAAGTAGCTGGGACTACAGGTGCCAGCCATAATGCCCGGATATATATTTTTTTTAATTGTAGTTGTTATCGTTTAGAAGGCCTGGGCCAGCCCAAATCTGCCTGCCCTGTTATATGCGGCTGGTGCCATAACCACTGAGCTATGGGTGCTGAGCCACCTTTTTTCTTTTTTTTTCCTATCTTTTTGGAGCACCACCTGATGTCCAAGCAACATACTGCAACATATGTATTTTTTTCTCTTCTCAACTTTTTTCCTTAGTTTTCTTTTTTGTGTGCATTTTTAATTTTAAATTTCTACTTTCTTTGACAGCAAGAGCTCTAATTTTGCTACGTTTTTTTTCCTGCCTCTTTTATTCTTTCATTCCCTACTCTTTCTCTCTATTTTTCTCTCTCTTTTTCTTTTTTTTTTTTTTTGAGGCAGAGCCTCAAGCTGTCGCCCTTGAGTAGAGTGCCATGACATCACAGCTGACGGCAACCTTCAACTCCTGGGCTCAAGCAATTCTCCTGCCTCCGCCTCCCAAGTAGCTGTGACTACAGGCGCCTACCACAACGCCCGGCCATTTTTTGGTTGCAGCCATCATGGTTGTTTGGCGGGGCCCAGGCTGGATTCAAACCCACCAGCTCAGGTGTATGTGGCTAGCATCTTAGCCGCTTGAGCCACAGGTGCCGAGCCCATTTTTCTCTCTTATGGTAGACATTTTTCTACTTTTCTCATCTTTCCTACTTAGTTGTTGATTTCTCAAACAACAAAGATTCCCCCTTTTTTTACATCTTATATAATTTTACTTTATATAATTTTACCTATTTTTATTATTATTATTATTAATCTTTTCTGATCTGTTTTATTCTATTTCAATCTGTATTCTGTTTATGGGACAGAGGTTTACTCTGAGGCCTGGGCTGAGGTGTCATAGCATTGGCCTGGCTCAAGGAGGCCAGAATCCCTAATCTATGGTATCCTTCTACCTTTGGTCTTTGGAAAGATGGCATTGGTAGGACCCCAGGGCAACATACTACTGATTTATTCTGTATTTGATGGAGGTGGGGGTCTTGCTTTTCCTTAGGCTCATAAAGAGCTCCAGACCTCAGGGGACCACCCAGCCCAGCCCCTCAGAGTCCCGTAAGTGTGGGTCAAAGCACCCTGTAGGGCACCATGATTTCTCTTCTTTTGCTCTCCTTCTGTTCGTCTTTCCATTTTTTCAATTTGTTCCTTTTACTCCCCCATTTTTCTCACTTCCTCCTTCATTATTAAACTTTCCTACTAGCTGGGACTAAAGGCATGTGCCACTACACCCAGGTAATTTTTCTGTTTTTTTTTAGTAGAGATGTGGTCTTGCTCTTGCTTAGGCTTATTCCTCTCATTTCCTCCTTCACTTTAAATTACATATAAGCACAGAGACAAGGTAATTTAAGTGAAGTTGGAAGTGAGAAGGAAAAGGAGAAGAAAGTGAACAAGAAGAAAACACACAGGAGGAGGTCCAACAGAAAAATTTGGGCAACATGAAAAACCCTGATGGTCCTTGAGGCTCTGTCTCAAAAAAAATAAATAAATAAAATAAAATTAAAAAAAAAACATAGAAAAACCCTGATCGTGGCTCAGCACCAGTTACTCAGTGGTTAGGGTGCCGGCCACATACACCGAGGCTGGCGGGTTTGAACCCAGCCTGGGACTGCTAAACAACAATGACAACTATAACAACAACAACAAAATAGCCGGGTATTGTGGCGGGCACCTGTAGTCCCAGCTACTTGGGAGGCTGAGGCAAAAGAATCGCATAAGCCTAAGAGTTCGAGGTTGCTGTTAGCTGTGACACCATAGCACTCTAGGGCAACACAGAGAGACTCTGTTGCCAAAAAAAAAAAAAAGAAAAGGAAAGAAAAAGCCTGATCACTCCCCCACCCCCAACTCACTCAAGGGATTATGAAGTAACTACTGTAGAGGATTCCATCTGTGAAGAAATTACGGGCCAGGCATGGTGGTTCACGCCTATACTCCTAGCACTCTGCAGGTGGATTGCCTCAGCTTACAAATTCAAGACCAGCCTGAGCCAGAGTGAGACTTCGTCTCTAAAAATATTTGGGTGTTCACTGGCTGGGCAAGCCACCTGGTCCCTGTCCAGAATGCAAGGATGACCACTGGAGGGTGGCCTGTCCCCAGAGGCGAAGGCCTCCTGGAACAGGGACCCCATTGGAGCCCAAACTGGACTGAGAGTGCCTGGGGCAAATTCTCATGGCTCCAGCTTGTGTCATCACCCCTCAAGAGCCCCAGGTATGCCTTATAGCGGAGCGCCAGGAGAGAAATTTTCTTTTGGGCACTGGAGCAACTTTTTCTGTACTTCTCTCCAATCCTGGTCTTTTATCTCCCAAATCCATAACTATACAGGGGGTGTCTGGACAGCCGGTTACCAAATTTTTCTCCTAAGCTGCAATTGGGATGACTTGCTGTTCTCTCATGCCTCCCTAATCATCCCTGAAAGTCCTGCTCCCCGTTTGGGGAGGGACATACTAACTAAAACAGGAACTTTTCCCTCCTGGAGATCTAGTCATGATCAAAACTC
>CAUYRH010103998.1:0-17638 GCA_963574655.1 Perodicticus potto
GAAGAAATGAAGACACAGTAATTATCTTGTATAATTTACTATATTATTTCACTACCATCTTAAGCTTTAGAAGTTGCTTCTCTTTTTGAGGTTAATAAATTTAACTATGAATTGGGCTGCAATAATCATTCTGGTGCAAATATCTTCATTATAAAGTGATTTTTGATCTCCTGGACATAAACTTTGTAGAGGAATTGCAGGATCGAATGGCAGGTCTATTTTTAGATCCTTAAGTGATCTCCAAACTTCTTTCCAAAAGGAACGTATTAGTGTGCATTCTCACCACCAGTGCAGAAGTGTTCCCTTTTCTCCACATCCACGCCAACATCTCTGGTTTTGGGATTTTGTGACGTAAGCTAATCTTACTGGAATTAGATGATACCTCAAAGTGGTTTTGATTTGCATTTCTCTGATGATTAAGGATGATGAGCATTTTTTCATGTGTCTGTGGGCCATGCGCCTGTCTTCTTCAGAGAAGTTTCTCTTCAAGTCCCTTGACCATCCTGAGATGGGATTACTTGTTCTTTTCTTGCTAATACATTTGAGTTCTCTGTGTATTCTGGTTATTAAACCTTTGTTGGAGACATAACCTGCAAATATCTTCTTCCATGCTGAGGGCTGTCTGCTTGTTTTACTTACCATGTTCTTGGCTACGCAGAAGCTTTTTAGTTTGATCAGGTCCCAGTAGTGTATTTTTGGTGTTGCTTCAATTGCCTAGGGGGTCCTCCTCATGAAATATTCGCCCAGGCTGATTTCTTCAAGAGTTTTCCCTGCACTTTCTTCTGGTATTTTTATAGTTTCATGTCTTAAGTTTAAATCTTTGATCCAGTGAGAGTCTATCTTAGTTAATGGTGAAAGGTGTGGGTCCAGTTTCTGTCTTCTACAGGTCGCCAGCCAGTTCACCCAGCACCATTTGTTAAATAGGGAATCTTTTCCCCACTGAATGCTTTTGATTGGCTTATCAAAGATCAAATGATGGTAAGTAGCTGGGTTTATCTCTTGGTTCTCTATTCTGGGTTGAAGCCCAAGTGCCCAGTGACCCACGAATGGATTAATAAATTGTGTACACCATGGAACATTATGCAGCCTTAAAAAAAGATGGAGACTTTACCTCTTTTATGTTTACATGGATGGAGCTGGAACATATACTTCTTGGTAAAGTATCTCAAGAATGGAAGAAAAAGTGTCCAATGTACTCAGCCATAATATGAAACCAATTTATAAACACCCACACTTCCATATGAAAGCCATAACCCAACTACAGCCCAAGATGAAGGGGAAAGAAGAGAGAGAGGGGAGGGGAAGGGGAGGATGGGTGGAGGGAGGGTTATTGATCGGACCACACCTATGGCGCATGTTACAAGGGTACATGTTATATCTACTAAGTGTAGAATATAAATATCTTAACACAATAACTAAGAAAATGTGGTGAAGGCTATGTTAAGCAGTTTGATGAAAGTATTTCAAATTGTATATAAGACCAGCACATTGTACCTCATGATTGCATTAATGTACACAGCTATGATTTAATAAAAATAAATTAAAACAAAGAACAAACCAGAGAAGCCGACAGTGCAGCCCCCAGTTTGGAGCTGAAGACCTGAGGAAAAATAAATAAATGAATAAATTTAACTAGCTGATCAAAGCCAAATTTAAGTAGCTATAGAAAAACTTAGATTTTAACTAAAATTGTTCTTATTTTAATATGTATGAGGCATTAGTTAAGCTTTTATCTATACTTTTGTTTGAGAATATTAACTAGTACCTGAAGGTAACCCTTAGAAATAGAAGGACTAATATTTACTAACTTCCCTTATTAATGAGTAAATGGTAGGATATAACTCAATCCTCTTAATAACACTAAATATAGATATTGTTGTTCATGTCCTTTGGAAGGAGTGATGGAGGCTCAAAAGTGATCACAAATTTCATCATGCTCCTAGAATTACTAAGCAGGAAAGGAAGGATTCATTGGATCCAAAGAGATCTAAGGATCTCTTTGATGATGGCAATTTCCATCACAGTCCCATTGCAACACCTCATATTTAGGTTTAAGAAATAATGCTTACATTTGGAAGAGCCTCTGAATTTATAGTGAAAGTTAACCAAGCATAGTAAATATGGCTACATTTGAGTTTTATAAAATATCATCATTAGAAGAAGTTAAAGAAAGGTGTGATATGTAAGTTGAATTACCTGTATATTTTTTCTCTGAAGCAATGAACAATTTTTCTCCTTTTTACGCAATTTAACACATTTACGAATGCTTTAGGATAACGGTGTAGTAGAAACACATCTTAAAGATTGCCACTTTGGGAGAAACACTCGTTTTACGTTTTGAGGGAGAGAACTACATTTAAAATTCTCTTTACTGCATTTTTGAAGACTCCTGCAATTAAAAGAAAAAAACTTTCTTCATTTCCCTCAGTCATTGTTTGGGTTATAATTTCAATAGTGTCTCCTTGACTTTTGCCATTAGTGAAACAAAAGATTCTTTTAAAAAATGACCCATAAAGAAAGAAATCACTGGTAATAATATTTTGGTTAATTTTTTCAAACATTTCCTTTATGCTTATTGTTGATTGCTTCCACTAAATCTATCCAAAAAGAGGTCAGATGATCTTGTTTATTTTGAGATAAATGCATCCGCATCTTTAAGTTTTCATCTCTATCACTGAATGATCATATCTAGTTAGGCTCAAGTCTTATAAGGCAAAGAAATACATTGGTCACAGAACTATTGGAAAACGTCAAAATGTTTGTAAAAACAAATAAAATGACAGGAAGTGTTCTCTCTACAGCTGGCTGAGGATGAGCGTTCAGAGCCTGCCTGTCGTCCCCACAGAGCTTCCCTCTCCACCTGCTCGGATAAAGCTGCAAAGCTTGAGTGCGGGTGCCAGAGCCAAAGCTAAATCTTCAGCTGCACTGATTGCAGCCTGTGGGGACAGGAAAAGTTCAAGGCCTAATCCTTCTCCCTTTTAAAGTGGAAGTCATATCAGAAACTGCTCTCCTTATTAGATATAAACCCAAGTCCCCCATGGCTTTGCCACTGGCAACATCTCAGACATAGCCGCCCGCCCTTTCCCGTCTCTTACTAGCTCCACTGCTCTCAAACAAAGCATTGTTCCTGTCTCAATGACTTCACAATTCCTGTATCCTGTGCCTACAATTCTTTTCTTCTGTTACAGCCACTTAGTTTGCTCTGTAAGTTCCCTCCATCCTGTTAACATGTCACCTTATTAGAGAAGTCCTCTAGAATCTGTAATATAAAAGGAGACCTTCTCTGTTACCATCAATCATTAAGTACCCCTATATTAGTATTATTTTTATACTTCTTATGATAATTGCTACCTTTCATATATGTGTTGTTCATCGGTCTCTTTGCCCCGCCAGAGTTGAAAATGCCACGGAAAGTGGAGACGATAGTTTTACTATGCCTTACCTAGAATTATGTCCCTGGCCCATAGCAGGATCTCAAAAAGTACTGCTTAAATAAAATCAACAAGACTTATTTTTGTTTTGACTTTAGACATCATCAGGGTGTCTTTTCATTTTTTCTGCCACGTATTGGGAAGAAGAAAAGATGTCTTGGGCCACACATTAAATATGCAGACACTAAGGACAGCTGATGAGCAAAAGTTTGGTGCGTGAGTAATTTTCACAACATCTGTAACCACGTACAAGCAAAACAGGCTTTAAGTAACCTTCATGTGGCCAGGTCACAGTTAGACACTGCTGGGTGCTTTATTGATGAAAAAATGTGGTGAATGATGGAGAGATTAGTGAACAGAAAATTTAAGAGAGCATTTCACAAAGTGGGGCTTGTCTCAGGCTAACCATGAGTTGTGTTAGCCCAAGAAGAAAGCCCACTCTGGAGCCACGTTAGGGTGACTGCCTTAGTTTTCAATACCACTCAGTATTTTTCCTTTATTTTTATTGGTCCCCTGTTTTCCATTATGAAAAAGTTTCAACTTCATTCACTTGAAGTTAAACTGATATCATCTCCTTAAAAGGAAACAGAAGCAATGCTGACATGTTTTGATTAAGATGAGAATATGCTAGATTACTTTTGAGGGTACGCTGTTTTTTAATAGTTTGCACATAACAGCTTTTAATTTTTCGATATAAAAGAGGTGTAATGGGATAAGGCTTGAACAATCTGATCTGATACTTGGGGGCCTTATAGCGCTCTGACATTTTTGTTCAGGAAAATGAATGAAGAGCCAGCTGAGAATAATAATGTGAAAGATAGAATGTATGATAGAAGATAGAGTGGCGATAGCATACTATTGTTCACTCAAACATCCCTGAAAATCATACTTTATTTTTTATGTGTGTTTTGGCCAAAAATATACCTACCATGATAAGCAAGTTCTTATCCATATCTAGGATATTTTTATGAATAAGATAGCTGTGTTTTGACTTGCTATTTTATTTTCATTGTGCTAAATTCGGATTTTTTCAACTTCCTTTATAGAAATAAAGGGAGGGGAGAGAAATGTTGTGCAAAGCTTGAATAGATTTATGGTTTTGGAGTTTTTATTTTTAAAAGTCTATATATATAAATATATATATACACACACACACATACACACTAAATTAGTTTTCTCATAAAATATAATGAGTATTTCTTGTCCAAACATGTCTGTGGCATTTTATACATTGTCTAAATGTATAGGTTAGGTTGGCAGGTGCTCAGGACACAAGTGATAAATAATTTACATTCTTTTTTGCCCTAGAGTCAAGCGATTGTCACAGACGTATCTGTTAAAGCCTACAATTTACAACACATATGCATCTATCTATTCAATAAGACCTTGTCAGGTTGGTTCACAAGAGTGTATTTTGAGGTTTCACAATTGAATTTGCACAGTCCTTGACTATAGTGAAGCAGGTGAGGGCGAGATTTTATTTATTATTTCTCTAGAAGAGATGATGACAATGGAGTAAATAATTATTGAATTTTGGACGCACAAAAAACATGAAGAAAAATAAATTTAGCTTGCAAATGTTCATAAATGCATTATGCTTGGAGTTCAATGCTATTTTAATGTTTTCTTTCTAGATTAAAAAATTACATTTTGAATTTTTCAAAACTGAATGTGTTGGTAATGCCTTGGCCACTTCTATCAACAAATCAATTTTTATTGTTTGTCAGTACTATAAGAAAATTATCTTTAGAGTCAAAGTATTTAGGTAATGATATAAACACAGATTGGATATTTGGTAGTCCTACTTGGGCACTACGTGCTAATTGAATATTTTCTATCTAACTGAAAATTCATTCATTTATTTTGCATACTTATAATATGTGTTTGTTAAGTGCTAAAGGATAAAAAAATCAAACTTAGCTTCTGACTTCTGCTTTTTTCATTAAGGAGAAATATATCTTTAGTTATAAATTTTTTACTTACTATTATTTTTAAAAAAGAATCAAGTTCTTGGCTGAAATTAAGTGCATTTGAAATCAGTAATAGAATAAAAACAATTTATAGAGTGGACATTAAGTAATTTTATTAAGTCTAGTTACCTTTAATACCTAATTATTTTAAATAACTTTCCTCTTCCCAATACAAGAGAAAGTTATTGAATTTCATTCTTAGTTCTTTCTAGAGATAAATTCCTTTTAGAGAAGAAAACAGTATATAAATATTGTGTCCTGAAGAATTTAATAAATACTTCTTTTGTGCCTAGCTAAATAATCAGTTGTAATGACCAGCTTAATTTTCTTTTTCCACTTGTTTAAATGTATTTCATTAACTATACTTGAAAATATTTTATAATAATATTAACAGAGTCAATTCATTATTTATAGCAGACATGGCTAATCTATCCTAAAAAAGGACCTTGCCTACAAGTTTGATGCTACTATGCTATTTTCATTTTACAGAGATGAAAACTAGACTTAAAAAGTCAAAAACATTATGCCAGTAAGTGGATGAGCAGAATTTTAATGCAGATATGTCTTAGTTGGAAGTTACAACAATTTCTTATTTGGAGAAGGGAAGTTACATACATTGATTCCTTACTTCCCATCACATATCATACAAGGTGGCTTGCATTTCATATGTCATTAATTCCTTACCACAGTGCTATATGCAATAAATATTTAATAACGCCACTGTCCAGATGGGCAATGTTTGTTCCAGAAATCTAAGTTTTCCCATAACTAGACATGGATCTTTGGGTAGCATGAGAAGGAGAACCAGCTTTCTAGATCAATGAGTATTTGGCTAATACTCTCTAAGGAATGGTACTCTCTCCATCCATGAAACTTAGAATATCTTATCTGAGACATTCCCCAGGGATCCGCACATGTCACTGCACAGAACACTCTTCTCCACAATCCACATCTATGTCTTACGCAGATTCCCAGCTAGGAAAAATATGTAATTGACAGTCTGCCTTTGACCCTGCTCTGGTATATCAGTTTCTGTTTTTAACAAAGTCCTACCAAAGCCTCCCCTTTTCACTCACAGACTCTGGAAAATATGTAATTAAACTCTTCCTCTAAAAAGTTCCCAGATTGTATAATAGACATACTCTTATTTGACAATGTGAATGTTACTTTCTTTGCATTATTATTATTCATATTGCTTAATATTTTGATGCAGTAATCGTCTGATTTCTTTTCTGAATGTATTTATCTTCGTTCATTCTTTTCGAGGTTTTTGTTTCCAGTCCTTATCTTAAACACTGTTATTGTTATTAAATTTTAAGCCTTTTTAATTCTGTGAAGACAAAAGGTGGAAACCTAATAAACACATGTATATGCAAAAAAAAAAAAAAAAAAAAAAAAAAGTTCCCAGATTGCTGGTCGAGATGTCTTACTCTTTAACTTTCAGTTTTCTTTCTGTGCTTTTATTCTTGACTCTCCATAGTGGCCCAATTGTTTTAAGAAGTAAGTCGGTTTATATTTGAAGTGCGTGTTGGCAGTAACATCTCATTAAAGAAGCACCCTTGGGTTTGGACTTCATTTAACCTGAGCTGAAGAAACACTAAGAAAGAACAAGATGAAGAAATTCTCAAAGCTCCACATCCTTAAAGGCAAATTGACAGGAAATATTAAGAGAAGACAAAAATCATAAGAGATGTTTTTCATTAACTGTACTTGAAAAATAGCTTTTTTTTTTTTTCCTTTTCTACATCTGTGAGATAGAAGACATGATTTAGCAGACTGAGGAATAGAGAACTAAAAATAAATAGTTCACGTTTCTCTTCTCAGGGTGTCTTTCTATGGTACAGGAAGGATGAGATGAGGAAAACCGCCCAGATTGAATTTAATGCCTAGCTGTGCAGTCCTGCAAGATTACTTCCGGGTATATTTACAGAAACAAGAGAAAATGAACACAAGAGGAAATCAAGAAGTTGAGAAGGCCAAGAAAGGCAGAAAAAATCAAACCATCAAGACAGTCCTAGAAATTATATACGGCACTAAGAGGAGTTAAAGTTGGGGTTTAGTGGGGATGATGTTTTTTTCCCTTAGGAGGTAAGAATGAAAATGAATAAAGATATTCATAGAGATTATGATTCCACTAACAATGTTAATAAATATGGAAAAATAGTGTGTATGAATCTGGGGGTGAGGAGACGAATAGGGCAAAGGTTATTAACTTCAAAGGAATGTTGTTCAAGGAATTGTTCCAGGAATGTTTTTTGAGGTATCGCTGCCACCTGGTGGCCAGCATCACGTTTAATTCTATCTGGTTCCTGTTTGGGGTTTAGGTTTTAATATTTTTAAAAAGAAGATAGGGAAAAACAAACAAGTGGCTTCTCTGTGATGTCTAATTTGTGTTCTCTCCCGAAGCTCCCCTACTTGTAGGATTCTGCACGTATTTCAGTAGGTATTCATCTCTTGTGGAAGAGAATAGAAAATCACTCCATACGGATGGCATTTTGCACTTTCAGTTACATGTCGTTGTATTTTTTTCTGCCTAGAAAAATAGGCTCATCTTTTGATTTTAAATTTTTTTCAGAATTGATATTCTTCTTAGGGGTTATCTTTAATTTTTTCATTTGAATATTTACTTGGAATTAAACTCCATGGAAGGTTAAGCACGCCACACTTCCTACAAAATATTCAACCGCTGATTGGCAGGATTTCACTTTTTTCCTCTCATGGAATGATTTGATGAGATGTTCTCTCAGAACTGCTGTGTGCTAAAAGGTCGATCGGGTGATGCTACAGTCGGCAAGCTCTGAAGAAATTGCTCCTCAAGAGGGAAGGAAGGGGAGGCAGAGCACATGAGTAACACAAGGCTCTTACAGCTGAGACCTGTGTAGTCTTCACCTTAAAGAGTTGGAACTCATAAGAACTGCAGATTGACAGAGCTACTGATCATATTCATAATGTGTTGGCTCTTCAGGTTTTCAACCATTGTCAATACTATTGCAGAAAACCTACCTTCTTGGTGTTAATGAATAAAATCACAATGTTTATAGGAAACATTTGGGACACTAAATAATCTCGAAATAACCAACCCTCTGCTTCTATAAAATAAGACTTGAAGGCAGGTGGATCAACCTAGACTTGAAATAATGTACCACAAAGTCTGGATTCACGCTCAGCTCTTTTCCTCCCCAACAGGGGGTTCATCCAATCAATCCATCCTGACAGCGTCTGCATCCTGAACCCTGGCAATCCCACACAATCACAGCATGTGCAAATATGCCCCCCAAACCCGTAAAATAGAGATACATGTTTTTCATTTAACCCTTTGCTTCCTTCTGTCAGACACATCTTTGTTCACTTTACACGTTCTTTTTGTATCTTAACACCTCTATTTGATAAGAAAATAAGGACTATGTGAGCACCGTTCATAACCTGTTGACCTGGCCAGAGCTAATGGTTCCATTCCAGTGTAACAGCATTTCCAGGGGCGCATGATTGACTGACTGGTGGCTTTCAGCATCAGGTCTTGGAGACAAATGAAAAGAAAAAAAAAAAGAAAAAGAAAATAAGGACTATAGTCCCTGAGAGAAGGGAAAGATCCATGGGGCTCGACAATCCCCCTTAGCTTCCTGCTGGAGGCAATTTCTGTATCATAGCCACAGGAAGGAAAACCCAAATAGAGCCCAGTGGTCTCAGGGATTTGAGCAGACAGAAATTAGAGTGCAGAGAGGTTGAGGTCCTTTGAAGTTGCCTGTAGAGTTACAGAAAGAAAAAAGCTATTAACAAAGCAAAATAAAACAAAACAAAAAAATCCAGCTACAAATATCTGTATTGGAATCACTGTCTTTGTTGAGTACTAAACAGTTCATGGAAGAGTAAAACTCCATAACCTCCGATAAAGAGCAACATGTAAGCAGAATAATTTCTAGAGCTGACAAAAGCCAGGGTGTCATTTGAGCGTTAACTAATCAGGGCAAGGAGTTTTCAGTAATCATTTGGGGCATTTAATGCAGACTCCAATCATGCTTTAGTGAAATGACTTCTGGGGAAAATGCTACTCAAGACTGTCCCTAACAAAGCTTGTAAACTAGACTCACTGCATTCAAACTGATCTTTAGCTTAACAGTTTGCCAAAATACTCTGTAAAGGAAAACAAGAAAATAGAAAAACTTAACCATGTCCAAGGTTCAGTGAAAAATCATTGGCTAGGATAAGAAGCAGGGAAATTCAATACCATGAGGAAACGTATTTAAAAGAGAATATAAGCCTAATAATGAGTACAGAAGTGGGGGGAAACCCAAGCACACTCATATATTTCCCTTTGATTCTTGTATCAATCAATTAGGGCTTCGCACAGCATTAATTAACTTAGTGTTAAAGACGAGAAAATTGAGTCACAGATATAGCAAATAAATTGCCAAAATGGCTCAAGCCTAACAGTTCTTAGAGTCAAACTAGAGCCGAGGTCTCCTCAATCCTTAATGTTCTGATGAAGATGGTAACATGAATCACAATTAAAAGAGGTTGTTGTGGATGATAGAAGACCGCAATAAAATGTCTCAGGTAAGTCATAGATGAAAATATCAAAGAAAAGTATTAGGTGTGTGTGTGTACCTGAGAGTACATTCATAGGGGATATGCTGTGGTGATTATATAGCCTAACACGGTATTTACTCTTATTCATAAAGTACAATCTGTAACACTGTGCTCAAATCTCACTAGAGTCGCCTTTATAAAAATGACTGTTGTGATGAAACCAGGAGTAAATTTTCGTCAATTCTAAGGGCAGGGCACAGAACATTGCTCTAAGAACATAACTAGAGATACAAGAAGCAGCAGGATATATGTCATACAACCAATGGCCACTTTTTGGGTGGCAAGGTCAATGTAGGTCAGGAGAGAGTCTAAAAATTAAACTTCCATAATTTTTATTACTGGAAATTTCCAAAATGTCAACAATTTGTCTTAAAAATATCTACATAACTCTTCTTAGAGTAAAAGGATTGACTAGGAGATGTGTGAGGGGCTCACGTAATTCTAAAGCTTCATACTAGGTAACTATTTCTTGGTCATTCTTAATGCACTTGAGTATTCTATCTTAGGGAAGACATACAAACTTCAGAGGACGGCAATGCTTGCTCCTTTTATGCTGTGTACTGAAAAATAATTTAGGAGCTTATTGTCATGGTTGAGTTATGTTACATTGAGAGCACAGGGGCTGCGATGACCAGGGATGGGGGGGTCAATAGAAGACCTCACCAATTGGAACATTTTGATGAATATAAGCTTGTGCTTTCTTATGAGTGTACTGTGAAAGTATAATCATTTCTAGTTATATAATAATTCTATGAATCTATATAAATGAGATTACACTTCTGAGTATACATATACTGTTTATGCAACCACGCATGTGTGCGTGCACACACACATATGTATATTCAGAAACATTGCATGTAATATTCTTTCTTGAAGATGTACAATGCCTATTAATGGTTTTCCAAAATTGTGCAACAAAGTTTTCTTGCATTGGCAAACTTCTTAGAAATTGGAATCTTGTTTTGAAAAATAACCTACTATTGGCTCTGCCCCTGTGGATCAAGCGGCTAAGGCGCCAGCCACGTACACCTGAGCTGGCAGGTTTGAATCCAGCCTGGGCCCGCCAAACGACAATGATGGCTGCAACCAAAAAATGGCCGGGCGTTGTGGCGGGTGCCTGCAGTCCCAGCTACTTGGGAGGCAGAGGCAGGAGACTCGCTTGAGCCCAGGAATTAGAGGTTGCTGTGCTGTGATGTCACAGCACTCTATCCAGGGTGACAGCTTGAGGCTCTGTCTCAAACAAAACAAAACAAAACAAAACAAAAAAAAACAAAAAATAGTTAATGATCATGAAAGTCACCCGGCTTTTATGGACTATCACTGTGCAATTGCTCATAACCTATTCCTGTAATATGCTTTTTCATACGTTGAATTTTCTTTTTAGTTTCATTTTGCTTTTCTACTTTTTTCACTATTTTAAATTATGGGCATTAGTTTTTACAATTCATTATGCTGTGAATTTCATCTTCACATCACTTCCAATACCAGAGATATTGCATTATCTCTGGTATTGATAATTGATCTGATAATTGTGCTGAGAGTTTGAGAGAATTCTACTCATTTTATGCATATTTTTGCAAATTTTATTCCACAGAAATGCATTATTACAACATTGATTTTGTTTGTATTATGTGTGTATAAAAATGTTGAAACTTCCTCAAATAAATTAAAATATGTCTTTTTTGTAAATCTGCATTTGTGAAAGGTAAAATTTTTCAAGATCTTAGCTCTTTGGGCAGCTACATGAATTGTGATGAACCATGGCAGCTTTTGATAAATCTCACTGAAGGATTTAGGTTGTTTGTCATGGTATTTCAGATGACTGCAGTTATAAAGATGGATGCTCACAATTACCAGCCATAGTGATATGCATTTATACATTTCCTTTTTTTGCTTATTTCTTCATAAAGACAGGTTGCCTGTTCATCACCAATATACCTGCTGTAACTGTCATTAGTATACCTGAGTGTTAATGCTTGCAAAATTATGTGTGGTGTTTTTGCCTGCTTTATTGTGCAAAGCAGCCTGTGAAGTGTTCTGTCAAATTTTTTTTTAATATTGTTTTTTATTTCCCAGTGATATGAAGGGTAATACATATTCAGAGCAGCCATGTGAATTCTTTTTTTTTTTTTTGAAGTTTTTGGCTGGGGCTGAGATTGAACCTGCCACCTCCAGCATATGGGACTGGCACCCTACTCCTTTGAGCCACAAGTGCTGCCCCTGTTCTGTCAAATTTTTTGTTTCCCAAATAAATCCTACTTTAAAAGTGTAAATAAATACCTTTTAACAAATTTGGGAGGATTTTATTTATTTATTTATTTATTTATTGTTTCGGGTTCATTGAGGGTACAGTGTAACCCTAATGGTTACACTGTTTGCATTTGTTAGGTAAAGTCCCTTTTATAATTGTGTCTTTTCCCCATATGAGGTGTCTGTAAAGCCTCATCTCCCTCCCACCTCCCTTGCCCCCTCCCCCACTTCCCCTCACCTTGTATTGATTTGAGTTTTTCTCTTATGTGGATATGTATTAGATTGTCTACTGGTTTCAGACAGAATTAAGTATACTTAATTAGAAATAAGTACATTGGATTCTTGGTTTCTCCATTCTTGTGATGCTTTACTAAGAAGAATGTGTTCCAACTCTATGTGGGTTAATATAAAAGAGCTTTTAAAGAATTTTAAATTATTTTTTCCAGAATTACATTTTTGGGACTGTGAACATTTGGGGTTATATCCTTTGGGATTATGATTAACTCCCATGTAACCCACACATAGCTAAAACTGACTTCAAGACATGCTGGAGAAGGTGGTATATTTTTCAGGCAATATGTTATGAGGTTGTCTATACATGTGCACAAAAGGATAAAGGATACCATGGAAAATACACTAGAACCTCCATAGTTGACCTCCTCCCTATGTTGATCACCTCCTTATATTGACTTCTTTTTCATAGACCAGACATGGTCTATGTGAGCTCCCAAGCTGCTGGTGAGCTCTTCTTCCCTCATTCCTTACATGGACCATCTCCACACGTGGACCAGTTTGTTACAGTCTCTTGGTCACCTTATAGATGTTCTACTGTATCTGAATTAATGGATATAAATAATCTATAGCTCTCCTAAACTTGGACAACTCCAGGCTCCCTGGACTTATACCAGTTGCCCCCAGGAGGATCTCAAGCCTTTGCCCTCAGATTGAGAGTCCAGTGAGAAGGATAGGTGGAGTGGTTTCTTTCTCCCTCTCTCATGTCTCTGGCAGTCAGTGGGCTCCCAAGCTGGTCTTCCAACCTTACAAGGCCAAAAGATCCTGCCACCAGGGAACTGGAAGCTTCTCAAGGTCAAAGCTCTAGGCTGCTAGCTCCATCCCCCTGGGGCCATTTGCCATGACTACAGACTTAAGCTGAGGTGGCAGGTGCCATCTTGTTTCTTCACCTACCATGTACCTTTTTTCTTCCTAGGGGGCTTTAGACCCTCAGTTTTTGTCTCATTCATTCCCATGCAAACATTTCCCAACTCTGGTCGAGAATGCAGGAGCCACAGGGGACCAGTGGGTCCCAGAAGATGTTACGACTCCAGAACCTGGATGTGCTTGGTGAACTGCCTTCTGGAGAGAGAGACAGAGGTGACCAGAGTTCTGACTTTCTTCCATTCGCACTCTTTTTTTTGTTGTTGTTGAGACAGAGTCTCATTGAGTCACCCTCGGTAGAGTGCTGTGGCTTCACAGTTTACAGCAACCTCAAACTTTTGGGCTTAAGTGATTCTCTTGCCTCAGTCTCCCAGGTGGCTGGGACTACAGGCACCTGCCACAATGCTCTGCTATTTTTTGTTGCAATTGTCATTGTTGTTTTTAGGCCCGGACTGGGTTCGAACAGCCACTCTCAGTGTGTGTGGCTGGCAGGGTAAGCGCTGTGCTACAGGCTCAGAGCCCCATTCACACTCTTTTCCCCCATTTCCCTTACCCAGCCCATGGCTTCTGAGAAATGGCTGAGCTGGGGGTCCCAGTGTTTGCTTTTCCTCTCTATTTGGGCCTCCACTGCACCAGGACTCAAATGTGTCCAGACTCTTTGTTTCTCATTCCCCTTTCCCACTTGTGGCTATGAAGAGAGACAATTCAGCCACCAAATGAAGGCTTCCACAAAGAATTAGGCTCAGACTTTTCTTCTGGGGGTCCTACAGTGGACTGAGGAGCGCTCAGACTGTGAGTTCCCTCTGCATTGGCCTTCCCTGGTGCCATTTGCCTAGCAATTCCATCAGAGCAGGACATGTCCCAAGGCAGAGGGACATCAAAACTATTTGGGCACCCCATTGGCATAGGGAACTTGGAACTAGTCCAATTCTCCCTGGTATGGCCAGGAATTGAACTTTAGAGACCCAGGAACAGGCCCGCAAGGCAGATCCCATACCCCCAGGACTCAATCACTTGCTTGAGGGCAAGGAAGGGAGATGTGTGAATTATTCTTGGGAGGAAAAGGTGCCCACATGGGCAGGTCTGGGGGAAAGTGCAGTGTGGGTCCTAACCCTAAGTGTGCTTGTGGGGCATACTTGACCCCATAGGAGGACAACAGTCTCAGCTCAGGCTGGGATCCTGGTTAGAGAACGTCCTGGGGTGTATCACAGTTATGGGGGAGCTCATCTGGCTTGAGGTCCTTCCTGCTGTCAGACAGCAAATGAAAACCTTGGAACAGGGGAGGGGAGAAAAGAGTGTTCAGACTTCCAGAAAATGAATCACAGATGGCCCTTCCTCCACAAGCAGAATTTCTGAGTGGATGAGGCCACTCCAGCTCCTTTCTGGTGGCTTTGTCTAAAAGCTGGGAGATCTTTGATGCCTGCTGAAACAGATACCTGCCAGCTTTGGTGGAGACTGAAGGCCAGCTCACCCAACAGCATTTCCCCATCCACTTCTGCTGTGGCAGAGAATAAGGACTCACTTGAGATTCCAGGGCCCCAACTCACCATCTGGGGAAATCAAGTGCTTCTCCTAAAGGACTACAGCATGTCACAGGACCCAAAATTAACATCACAGTTTGTTCTTGCTAGTAATCACTACCTCCCTATCAGTAGAGAGGTGAATCTGCATGCCCTTTACTAATAGGGAGGTGAATCTGCATGCCCTTTACAGCATTTATGGACTCAATCATACAACATATAGTTGAGTCTCACCCACAAGCATCACCCATTATCTCAGAGATTAAACTGGGCATGCCATTATCTTGACAAAAGAAAATCCAAAAATAAAAAGCAAAAGCTGCTTCAGATAAGAAGGAATCAGTGAAAGATCTCTGGATACATTTAAACTCAAACTGAAAGGACACTCCCAAAGAAAACAATAACTGCATACCAATGAAAACCAACAAAAATAAGAATCTTAAAGTGACTGATAAAAATAATACAAATAAGAATTGTAAGGAAGCTCCATGAAATACAAGGGAAAATAGAAACCCAACACAAAGAAACCACAAAAGCAATGAAGGAAATGAATGGAAAATTCACTAAAGAAATAAAACTATTTTTTAAAAAGTGAAGCAGAACTTCTGGAAATAAGCAGAGCTTCTAGAAATAAAAAATACATTCAAGGAAATACAAAACATAGCAGAAAGCCTTAAGAATAGCTTATACCAGGCAGAAGAAAGAATCTCAGAGCTAGAAGACAACACCTTTGATTTAAACAAGTCAGTCAAAGAGAAAGAAAAGAGAAATAAGAGGAATAAACAAAACCTACAAGGAATATGGGAATATGTAAAAAGGCCTAACGTAAGAATCACAGACACACCTGAGGGTGAAGAGTTAATTACACAGAGCCTGAAAAACCTATTTGAGTTAATACTTGAGGAAAATTTTCCAGGTCGGGTCAGAAATCTGGACATCCAGGTACTGAAAGCACATGGACTTCTGGGAATTTATTGCTAAGAGGCAATCACCTGGACACATAGTCATCAGACTGGCCAAAGTTAACTTGAGAGAGCTATTAACTGTAAGGCAAAAGCATCAGGTAACTTACAAAGGAAAACACATGAGACTAAGTGCAGACTTCTCAACTGAGACTTTATGAGCCAGAAGGGACTGGGTTCTCAGTCTTCTCAAACAGAATAATGGCCAGCCTAGAATTTTACATGCTCCAAAAGTAAGGATTTTATATTAGGGAGAAATAAAGACTTTTGCAGACAAGACAAACACTGAGGTAGTTCATGAAAACCAGACCTGCCCTAATTTATATTTCTATCAATGGTGTGTAAATGTTCCCCTTCCTCCACATCCTACCCAGTATTTAAATTTTTTGTCTCTTTGACAATAGCCATTTTAACTGGGGTCAGATGATACCTCATTGAGGCATTGATTTACCTTTCCTTGATGATGAGTGATGTTGAGATCTTTTTCAAATATTTGTTGGCCATTTGTATGTATTCTTTTGAATGATGTCTATTCTGCTTGTTTGCCCATTTTTAATTGAAATTATTTGGAAATTTTCTGTTGAGTTGTGTGACTCCCTTGTATACTCTGGATATTAATCTCTTGTTAGATGAATCCTTTGACAATATCTTCTCACATTTTCCAGGTTGTCTCTTCACTCTGTTGATTCTTTTCATTGCTGTGCAAAGCCATTAAGTTTGATATGATCCCATTTATGTATTTTTGTCTGTGTTTTTGAGGTATTTTTCATAAAATCTTTGCCCAGACCAATGCCATTAACTGTTTCACTGTGTTTTTTCCTACTAGTTTCATAGTTTGGGATCTTATATTTAATGCTTACATCCACTTTGAGTTGATTTTTATATTTGATGAGATGTAAGGGTGTAGTATTATCTTTCTGTGTACAGATATCCAGTTTTTCTGGCATCATTTATTGATGAAGGTGTTCTCAAGGTATATGTTCTTGGTTTATTGAAAACCAGTTGCCTGTAAATACATGGCTTTATTTCTGATTTCTCTAAACTGTTCCATTGGTGTATAAATCAGTTTTTATGCTAGTACCATGCTGTTTTGGTTACTGTATCTTTGTAGCATATTTTTTAAGTCTGATAGTGTGATGCTTCCAGCTTTTTCTTTTTGTTTGTTTGTTTCTTTGTTTGCTTATGATTGCTTTAGCTGTTTTGGGTCATTTGTTTTTTTAGACAAATTTTAGGATTGTTTTTCTATATCTGGAAAGAATGTGATTGATATTTTAATAGGGGCTCCATTGAATCTGTAGATTGCTTTTGGAAGTGTAGATCACATTATTAATTTTCTCAATTCATGAATCTGGATTGTCTTTCACTTTTCTGTGTGTGTATCTTATTAAATTTCTTTCATCGGTGTTTTATAGTTTACCTTGTAGAGATATTTTTACTTCTTGGTTAAAGTCATTCTTAGGTCTATATATACTTTTGGTAGTTATTGTAAATGAGATTGCTTTCTTCATTCTTTTCCTACTTGTTCATTGTTGGTGTATAAAAATGAAATGGATTTTTTTTATTTCAAAATATTAAAGGGGTATAAATGTTTTTCTTTTTTTTTTTAATTTTTATTAGATCATAATTGTGTACATTGGTGCAATCATGGGGCACAATGTGCTGACTTCATATAGAATCTGAAATATTTTCATTGAACTATTTAACATAGCCTTCATGGCCTTTTAATCACTATATGAAGACATTTATATTCTACATTTAGTAAT
>CAUYRH010104002.1:0-30990 GCA_963574655.1 Perodicticus potto
TGGGGGACCTCACCTAATGTGCATGATGCAATGGTACATTTCAAAACTATTAAGAAATGAGTATAATTGTGATGGATGTGTTGCTTAGTTCAATGTAAGCATTTCACATTGCATATAGAAGCAGTACCCTGAACCCTATAAATATATCAATGTACAAAATTATGATTTAATAAATAATAATAATATAAAAAAACAAATATATATCAAGGTTCATCTTTGATTTTAAAAAATAAAAAGTCACACAAGAGCAGTGTATCACCTCACATGGGAATTTGTGGATGGAGTTGCTCCCACTTCACTTCATGACACTTTGATTGGAAGAGAAGCTGTGAGCTGGCTGTTTGTGTCATGGTTTCTGGGTTACAACAATGCTACAAAAGCAAAGCCCTCTTTTCTACTACTGATCTCAACTCTGGATACTCCATTTCAGCTCAGAAATAAACAAACAAAAAAATCTAGTACAATAAGATCTAATTCAAAATGCAATTTAAAGTCAGTTGCTTTTTAAAGAAGTTTTCAAAGCTTCTTCCACAAATCTGACTCAGATCACCTTCTACTGAAAATATGGAAAATTTAGGGTCTGGTGAAGACAGCAGGAGAGGGGTAGTATGTTCCTGTTCTGGGCCTGGCTTCGTTCTTATCTTACATTTGGCTCCATCTGAAGGACACAGACTCAGACAGATGGTGTTTATAGCCACCTATCAGACCCCGGTGCAGCTTCCTGCCCTGAGTCATCCTATGCGGGTGTGGCCACATTTCCCACCGCCAGGGATCAGTCTCCTCCACAGCTTTTGTACATGAAGTGTGCTCACTTTGCTTAGCGTTCTCTTAGATCATGTTCACAGCTAATGTCATTGCTTTTTCTGGGTCCAGAGAAAACTCATGGGCCCTTACAACCCCTGTGAGGAACTCAGATTATTCACTATTTCTGTATTATCAATTTCTGCCACCATCTGTCTTGAGCTCCCAAATTTATGGGGAAATATGCCCAGCTTCATCCAATCCCTCTATGGGACAACTAATTTGTGTCTATAGGACAAGTTTAATATTATTAAGTTTAAGCTAACTTTTTAAACCACATTTGTATGGCTACACTGCCTATGAGAATGCAATTCAGGACAAAATATATCCTATGCTATTGACTCCAAAAAATCCAAATATATCAATATATGAAAAAAAATAATTATAAATAAGAATTTCTGGCTCGGTGCCTGTGCCTCAACGGGCTAAGGCACCAGCGACGTACACCTGAGCTGGCAGGTTCAAATCCAGCCCGGGCTGCCAAACAACAATGATGGCTGCAACCAAAAAATGGCCAGGCATTCTGGCGAGTGCCTGTAGTCCCAGCTACTTGGGAGGCGGAAGCAAGAGACTCACTTGAGCCCAGGAATTGGAGGTTGCTGTGAGCTGTGATGCCACGGCACTCTACCCAGGGTGACAGCTTGAGGCTCTGTCTCAAAAAAAAAAAAAGAATTTCTCTTATATATGTTAGAAAAATGTGCCAAAAAAATTTTGACCAAACCAGCATAGCACCTGTAGCTCAGCAACTAGGACACCAGCCACATACACCGGAGCTGGCGGGTTCAAACCCAGTCCAGGCCTGCTAAACAATGACAACTACAACCAAAAAAATAGCCAGGTGTTATGGTGGGCACCTGTACTTCTAGCTACTTGGGAGGCTGAGGCAAGAGAATCACTTAAGCCGAAGAGTTTGAGGTTGCTGTGAGCTGTGACACCACAGCACTCTACCAAGGGCAACATAGTGAGACTCTGTCTCAAAAAAAGAAAAAAAATGACCAAATTTATATTTATGACTGGACAAAATGTTCCAGTTTTGCCTCAACAGATTCACACATAAATTATAATATGAGGAGAAGAGCCATGTTTAGACTCAAGTCTTGTCTGCATCTGCATCTGACTCTCCTGGGTTCCTAGTGAGGGTTTCTTTCTCATGTCCAGTCCCAGGGACAGTAATGGATTGTGGACCTTCCTGAATGGCCTGCAACCCTCAGTCTGGCCAAATAGTCCCTCAGAAGCCTTATAAAAGTGAGACATCCCATGTCCAATGTAGGGGATGACTCTAGGGGCACCTGGGACCTCTGCCCTGCACATCCACGCCTTTTCCTCATGCAAAGTGAGCCCTAGTGCCCAGTGGGCACAGGGCGGGGGTGAGGGCACATGCTCCTCTCCTGCACCTTCCTTGAAGAAAATCATTTTTCATAACTGTTGGAATCCTGATTGAGCTGTCAAAAGTACATGAAACCAGCTACATAAATGGTAAACTATCCATCAGTCACAGACCTATTTGTTCTAAGACAGTATAAACACCACACATTTTTCTTCAAGATAGAAAATAATACTTACCCCATCACATCCAGGTAATTTGTCCCCCACTCCAAAAAGAAACTTATTAGTCATATTGGTCTGTCCCCTCTTGTCTCCCAAATCTTTTTATTCTTTTGCCCACCAATCTTGTCTCCCTTGAAGCATCACCTTTGTTTAGCCATTCAACCTTCTCTCTGTTTAAAACAAGATTTACCACCTATTCTCCTAAAAACAAAACAAAAAAACCAGTTAATAAATGGTAAGGAGAGACACAAAGGACATCCCTCACTTTTGTTTTGTTTTGTTTTGTTTTTGAGACAAAGTCTCATTTTGTTACCCTCAACCCTTGGTAGAGTGCTGTGGTGTCATAGCTCACTGCAACCTCAAAGTCTTGGGCTCAAGCGATCCTCTTGCGAGTAGCTGGGATTCAGGTGTCTACCACAATACTCAGCTATTTTTAGAGACAGGGTCTCACTCCTGCTCAGGCTGGTCTTGAACTCCTGAACTCAGGCAGTCCACTTGCCTCAACTTCCCAGAGTGGTACGATTACAGGTGTGAGCCACCACGCCCAGCCAAAGACATCACTCTTGAAGATACAAACTAGTTTGGACTCCAGTGTGCACATACCGGTGCACTGGCTGAGCACTAGCACAGATACAGGCTTAGCTCACTGTCTGGCCTTCTGAGTGTGACAAGGCTCTCTGTGGCCACCTTGTGCCTGCCCACTGGTACAGAGTAATAAGAATGAGAAAGAGGATACATCCACCCTTTTGAGTGAGACCACTCCCCTACACCCCTGGGCAGGGCTTTGTTCCCTCATAGGAACTCTGGACTAAAGGGCACATGTTCCAGGAACTTGGGGTTGAAAGAATCCACAGTTCTCTCTCTTACCTGTCCTCCAGTCCCTCACAGCTTGGTTTCCAGAAACTTGACCCAGAGCAATGACCCCACCTGCCAATGACAGGTAGGGTCAGATGGACGGGTGGATGGATGGATAGACAGAGAGACAGACACCTGCAAACACACCCCCATATACATATCCCTACGGTCAGCATATAGGGTTGAGGTAAAGGCTCTCAGAGCATCCGTTTAAGCCTTCCTGCTGCACCCGTCTCTGGAGGTGAGCCCTTGGATGTGTTAGTCAACCTTGCTCAGCCTTCCTCAACAGGAAGATGAGAACAGTAGGACTTACCATGTGGAGCTGTGAGTGGTCACTGGTATCATGGTCCACACAACGCCTGGCACGGAGTAAGTGTCCAATTAACAGATTTCTGTTACCATTACATTATACATACTTTGCATACACTTTGGTAAGCACACAAATCAGAACCTCTTACAAATTTAGATAATGTATACATGCATGCAAACGTGCACACACTACCAGATGCATAAACCAACCTGTCAAGAGATGGCAGCCGGTGTAGTTAGAACATTCGGGAGCCAGGCCAAGCCCTACTCCAAGCTCTGCCATTTACTAGCTGTGTGGTTTTGAACAAGTTATTCACCTCAGTTTTGTATCTATAAAAAGGAATAATAATAATAATAGTCCCTTCTTTATAGGGTTATTGTGAAGGTTAAATTAGTTAACTCTTTGTAAACCACTTAAAACACCCATGGCAAACACTGTGTGTTTTTGAGATACACAAATGAATCTCTCAATCTCATAGAGTTTGTATAGAACTTTCACATGTGTCATCTTATAGACCTTCTTTTTTTTTTTTTTTTCTGAGACAGAGCCTCAAGCTGTCACCCTGGGTAGAGTGCTGTGGCATCACAGCTCACAGCAACCTCCAATTCCTGGGCTCAAGCGAGTCTCTTGCCTCCGCCTCCCACGTAGCTGGGACTACAGGCGTCCGCCACAACGCCCGGCCATTTTTTGGTTGCAGCCGTCATTGTTGTTTGGCGGGCCCAGGCTGGATTCGAACCCGCCAGCTCAAGTGTACGTGGCTGGCGCCTTATCCTGTTGAGCCACAGGCGCCGAGCCCTTATAGATCTTCTTAATAGCCTCTGGGTCTGGATTAATATCATCCCCATTAGCAGATGAGGACACTGAGGCTGAAGAGATCAATGATTTGTATAAAGCCTGGCAGCCAGTGAGCAAATGCACAGCAGACGCTCCAGGCCTCTTGCCTTTGCGTTCCATATCTCTTCACCACGCAACAGACACCAGCTGTGTGGGTAGTAGTACTTGCCAAGGAAGTTTCCTCTGCCCAGCCCTCCTTCACCCTTTCTACCTGCCCCTTAAGAATCCTCACCTCCGGCTCAGCGCCTGTAGCACAGTGGTTACGGCAGCAGTCACATACACCTAGGCTGGAGGGTTTGAACCGGCCCCAGGCCAGCTGCAACAACAAAATAGCTGGGTGTTGTGGCAGGTGCCTGTAGTACCAGCTACTTGGGAGGCTGAGGCAAGAGAATGGCCTGAGCCCAAGAGTTTGAGGTTGCTGTGAGCTGTGATGCCATGGCACTCTACCGAGAGCGTATAGTGAGGCTCTGTCTCAAAACAAAAGAATCCTCACCCCTATGGAAGAGCCTGCAGCATCTTCAGCAGCATCTGGGGACTTGTTAGAAATGTAAATTCTTGGACTCCCCCAAGCCCACTTCATCTGACTAAATAATCAGAAACTGTGGGTGGAGCAGCACTGTGTGCTGGAGAAGTTCAGAAGAAACTGGTGGACTGGGAGGAAGCTTCTGAGAGGGAAGCTGGCCCTGGCCTTGAGTGATGGGCAGAGGAGAGGTGGGGAAGAGCACAACTGGTGAGAGAAGTGAGGAGTATGGCTGTCCGTGAGGTTTCTGGTGGGGGGCCTGGTGAGAGCTGAGCCAGCCATTGGTGTGTGTGTCTTTTAATCTTTCCTGGATACTGTGCCCCGTTCAGTGGTCTGTCACTGAATATCTGGAAGGAGGCGTTGTGGGAATGTATCTCTAAAGACAAACCCCAGTGACCCTGTCCTGCAGGGTCAGGGCATTGCAGAGGTCGGCATGTTCTTCTGCACCTATCCTCCCTAAACTTACCCCCCTCTGAGGGGCAGCCCAAGCCCTGAATGATTGTGGGAGACCCCACTCTCATTCCCATCAGGCCTAGAAATATAATGTATGGGGGGTTGCAAGAGTAACGGGGACAACTGTGACCTCCTCCTCCATACTTATCCCCTGGGGCCTGAGCCAGGGCCAGCAGGTGCACCAGTGAAACCAGAGGCCCTGCCCAACTTGGAGCTCCCTCCACATATTCACTGTGTGTACATGTGAGGCTGAAACTTCGGGCTGGGAAGAGTCCAGGGTGAGCTGGCCAGGGGCTCCAGGGCTGGAGAAAAGGAACAGATCCCAGTCCCCCCACCCCCACCGTGTCCTGCCCGGGGCTACCACTAGGAGGCTAATGAAAAGGGAAGATGCAGGCCGGGGCTTGGGCCAGCAGGAGACAGCAAGGGGACCATGTGAGGCAGGAGGGAGGTGGCCCTCAGGCAGGGACAGACAATGTCCCCATATGGGAAGCAGACGGAGCTGCCCCGCCCCCCGGTCCTCGGGCCGGGGCTGCAGCAGGCAACACTCTCAGCTAAACACCGAGCTGGTAGTTTGTACCCAAGAAAAGGAGCCCGCTGAGCTGCGGCGGAAAGGGAGCAGAAGGAGGGCCGCACAGAGGATCTCTGCAGGAGCCAGGCACACACACTCCCACGGCACTGACGCTCACACACAGTAAGATCACGTTCTGCTTTTTCTAAATATTTTTTAAATTACACCATATGTTCAAAGTAAAAGATTACAATGCAGAGAAGTATGCAGGGTGAAATGTGAAAAATCCCCCTCTTGCCATGTCCCCACCAACTTCCTTTTTCAGAGGCAATTACTTTCAATTCCTGCCTTCAAGCAAACATCACTTTCCATTGTAGATTCGAGGTGGGTCTGTCACCAGCACAGGCGGCTCCACTGTCTAGTGGATGCCAGGCTTTCCTTGAGCAAAGCATTACGGAGGGGCAGTTAGGACAACACAAACCTACACACAGCTGGCCTTGCCCATGATCCACCTGGGAAATGTCTGCCCACTGATCCCAGGTTTTAGATCATCTGTAATGGTTCCATTTCTACCCAAGTTTATCACCTCTGTAGAATTTTTCAAACCTCTCTCTTTATCTCTTAATGCTAGTCCCCATTTATAGTTTTGTAAGTTTTTCCCTGTTCAGCTTGTTTGCTTTTACTAGTAATCAAAAGATAGGAATGAAATTTTTATGATTTCATAGTGACATGAAGAGCTGTAGCTTTTTGAGCATCAGGACCTGGCCAGGCTATCCGCTCCTCTCTGGGACAGTCCCAAAGAAGACCCTCTCTGGGACCAGGGATCATGGTGGCTTCTTGCCTGGGATGGGGAAGTAGCAATTATTGGGCCCCTACTGTGTGTCAGTTCCGTTGTGTGTTGTATTGAGCTGGACTCATTTGGGTTTGAAAGATAAGAGCAATTTGAATTAGTTTAGTCAAAGTGAGGAATCTATAGGAAGGGATGAGGATGTCTCCGGTAAGCAAAGAAAGATTCAAATAATCCAAGAGTAGGAAGGGCAGAGTTGGTTCTGAGCTTTAGGAACCTTCAGAATCATGGGCTCTAGGATGCTTGTCTCTGGGGTTTCACTCACAGCTGCTTTCACCAGGGAGGATGAACTCCACTCTCAGCTCCTTTGTGAAGGCTCCAAGAAAAGGACCCAGATTGGTATCCACAACTTAGGTGTTCAGTCCAGAACCAGGTGACTCTGGTCAGACTGGGGAAGGATTAGAAGACCCTCTGAGACCACATGTTGGTTTTCAAAAGGAGAGACCACTATTCCTCATGTGGCTCCCCAACAACACCTATGTCTACTGTATGTCTGTCCTTCTGTTCTTTAAGTCTGTGAGGTAAGAATTGTCACCCCCATTTTACAGGTGAGTAAGCTCAGATTCTGGTCACAGACTATTTAGCCCTAGAATTTGTATTCAAAGCAGGTCTGTTTGACTCCAAAGTCCATGCCCTTGACACCTGTAATACTGATTTCCTCAAGGGAAGGATCAAGACGTCAACATGAAATCCTTTCTGGCAGGTCAGGTGCATGCCAGGCACTATGCTGAGCTGTGTGCCACAATCAGAGTTGTATCAGGCATGGGAGGGGCAATAAGAAAGGAATCCCTATGGCTTGGTGCCTGCGGCTCAAGTGGCTAAGGCGCCAGCCACATATACCTGAGCTAGCAGGTTCGAATCCAGCCCGGGCCCGCCAAACAACAATGACCGCTGCAACCAAAAAATAGCCAGGCGTTGTGGCGGGCACCTGTAGTCCCAGCTACTTGGGAGGCTGAGGCAGGGGAATTGCTTGAGCCCAGAAGTTGGAGGTTGCTGTGAGCTGTGATGCCACAGCACTCTACCCAGGGCAACAGCTTGAGCCTCTGTCTCAAAAAAAAAAAAAAAAAGAAAGAAAGGAATCACTAGATTACCATTTGGGAGATGACATTTGACTTGCTCCTTGAAGAAACAGCAAATAGACCATTCTGGCCAACCTCATAAAATGTGCAAGAGAGGAGTTAGAAATGGAGTCAAAATGATCAATTTGAGGGCCTGTCTTGATTGGAGGCAAAATTGCCTGTGGTTAAGGGTAAAGGCTTTAGGACCTCAGCCTAAGATTTATGATCCTGGCCACTTACCGAGGCTCTCTACATCTCAGTTTTCTTGTCTGTAAAACAGGATGAAATTAAAATAGCTACTTCTTTGGACTGTGGTGAAAATTGGATGAAATGATATATAAAAATAACACTTTGAAGCAATGAGTATTATCATAAGGTAAGTTAGATTTTAGTATACAGGGTGTCCATAAAGTTCGTGTGCAATTTAAAATTGTTGGCTATTTGAAATTGTACACGACCTTTTTGGACACCTTAAATAGAGGGAGCCACTAAAGATTCCCACCATGGCATTGTATTAATCTCCTAAGGCTGCCATAACCAATACCAGAAGCTAAGCAGCTCAAACAGCAGAAATTCATTCTCTCACATTTCTGCAGGCTCCAAGTCCCAAATCAAGGTATCAGGGAGGTGATGCGCCCTCGAAGCCTCTAGGGGAGGACCCTTTCTCTCCTCTTCCAGCCTCTGGTCACCCCAGCTGTTCCCAGGCTTGTGGCAGCATCACTTCCCCCTCTGCCTCCACCGTCCCACGGGTGTCTTCCCTCTGTGTCTGCGTGTCTGCGTCTTCACATGACATTCTCCTCTTCCTGTAAGGACACCAGTCATATTAGATTCTCTGCCTGCGACCTCGTCTTAACTTGTATCTTAATTACACCTGCAAAGATTATGTTTCCAAAACGAGTCACATTCACAAGTACCAGGGGTTAGAACTAACAAATTGGGAGGGGGGCATAATTCAACCCGTATGAGAGCTGTGCTTTGGGTAGATTGGTTTAGTTAGGGTGATGGGACAGTGCTGAGGAGGAAAGAAAGGAAAGGGTCTGATTTGGGCCAGTGGCAATGAGGACAAAGATTTTCCAGGATCTGACAATCAATAGAATGGGGAGGAAGTGGAGAAAAGGGGTGTCCAGATGATTCAGAGGCTTAATTGGAAGGAGGAAAGAATGAAGGAATGAGGAGGGAGCTGGGGGAGGGGAGCCCATTAGACACTAGGCCATTTGAGGGCAGGGACTGTGTCCTTCACTTGGTATCCTCCATGCTGGGCACAGTGTCTCCACATCGTGAGGGTTTGAGGAATGTTTGCCAAAAAAATGAATGTGTTCAGTTTTGCACATGGTGAATTTGATGTACCAGTTGAGACAGGTGGAAATTCCCACCTGTCATTTGGGAGGTGAGAGTTTGGGGTTAGAAATCTCAATTGGGTGTTAATTTCCAGAGAAATTACAGGTCAAGTTGGGATTGATAGAGCTCAGGGAAAAGACATAGAGGGGAAAGAAGAGGTTTGAGTGAAGAACTCTGGGGCATAGGTACAGTTTGGGGGTTGTAAGAAATCAGGGAGGCTGATAGAAGGGCAGAAAAGGAACTTCAGAGATGGAGGAGGGAAACCTGGAGATGCAATGTCATGCAAATCCAGAAAAGAACGCGTTTCAAGGAGGAGGGGTGGAGCTGCTGCCAAATGTGCAGAGGTCAAAGCAAAGAAATACTGAGAGGAGCCTGTGGATTTGCTAATTAGGAGACCAGCAGCAGTGTTCCCTCCTGGTTAAAGCAGGAGGTGAGTGGAGCCTACTCTGGGCAAAGAAGCTAAGAAGAAAAGTCCTCGCACCTACACGTGTGCACACGCTCTTGCACTCTGTGCACCTGACTGTGGCTGGGAGGTCTGTGACTGATAGACTAAAAACAAAGACAAAAACTTGATAGTGGGTTTGGGGTGTGCAGGTCAGAACTCAGGGTTTGCAAGTCAGGAAAGGACTAGACTAGAGTTAGGGGCAGAAAAGACAGCTCAGGGAAAGGGAGAGTAATTTTTAGGACCTCAAAAACCCTCTTTGTGGGTGAAGGGTGAAGGCCAGTGCCCCCCGCCAGATGACAAAACAATGCCCTGCCCAGCCCTCAGATTCCAGAGGCCACCTATTCAGGATTCTGCTGCACTTGCCTCTCAGTGGGGATGAATGAGGGAGTACCCACTACTGTCAGTTGGTTTATCACTCTATCCCCAGGGTCTGTTGGGCATATAGAAGGTTCTCAGTAAATACTTACAATTGCAAATAACAACTGCACCCCCAGCAGCTAAATGCAAAGCCTCTCATCTACTATATGCCAGCCATTTTACATTTATCTTCTCATTTATACTCACAGCAGCTTCACAGAGAAGGTAATATTGTTGTCCCCATTTAACAGATAAGGAAATAGAAGTTCTGAATGATTTAGTAAGTTTCCAAAGGCTACTCACTTAGCAGATGGTAGAGTTGAGATTCGAACCCAGTTCCGTGTGATCCTAAGACTCTCGTTCTCAACCACTGCGATTATCATACTGCAAGAATGTGTGAATCTGTGTAGGGAAAAGGTTTGAGGGTGTCATCTATGTCTGTCCTGCAGTTATTTGTGGGTGCATTTGTACATCTTTGTGTGGTGTGTGTGTCCCCATGTGAACCGTGTGTCTTATTCAAGTGTGTGTCCTTGTGGGTTTAGTACAGATTTTATTCCACAACCTACTTCCAGGTTTGAGCTCCCCAGTTTATCTCTCCTCAAGGCAATGATGGTTGCGTTTGGCTCTTAGGTGTGTTTGGAATTCAGTCCTGATCCTACCTTCCCCCTCAGAGGGCCCATGAAGGGGCCTGTCCCCCCAGTCCTGCCCATAATTCTCCTTCCTTGTTTAAAGGGGCCAGTGAGTTTAATGATTAGTTAGCACCTTGTCAATATTCTCACCCAGGGAGAGAATGGATGGCAAGGCCATGTCCCCACCCAACACACATGTACATGCACACATGCCCCCCCACACACACAAACACACAGAGTGGCAGATTTCTAAGGAAGAGGGAAGGGACTCTGCACAAGGGGAGTGGGGAAGGCAGCTCTAGAGGAGGCTCTCAGGGATGCTGGAAGGGCCTTTCCTTGAGATTCTCCACTTGCTCCCATAAATGTGGCAGCTGGCAGCCACAGCTACCACCTGTCCCCCCAACCCTCTCCTCTCCAACTCCCGCAGGTTTGGGGAGGCAATGGGAGGACCCTGTGGGGAGGGAAGTACATTCCTGATGTGGGAGGGGATGCTTGTCTGAGTTTTCACTGTCCCTTACTTGAAAGTGTGCATTTGTCTGTATGTTTCTGTATCTGTGAGCTTTCATCTGCAGGTGCTTTAGTGACCAACCATCCACGTATCTGACTGTGTAACACAGTCCACGAGTACATTTGGGTCCTTATGTCCCTCCATGTTCATATGTAGCTATGTATGCCCACAACCATGTGTGTATCGACACGTGTATCTGTGCTGGTGTCTATGATGTGGGGGTGCATATGCAGATGTGTGTATGTATATATGGGGGTGCACACGCAAGTGTGTATACGTATGTGTGGGGTGCATATGCAGATGTGTGTATGTATATATAGGGGTACATATGCAGATGTGTGTATGTATGTGGGGGTGCACACGCAAGTGTGTATACGTATGTGTGGGGGTGCATATGCAGAAGTGTGTATGTATGTGTGGGGGTGCATATGCAGATGTGTGTATGTATATATAGGGGTGCATATGCAGATGTGTGTATGTATGTGGGGGTGCACACGCAAGTGTGTATACGTATATATGGGGGTGCATATGCAGATGCGTGTATGTATGTGGGGGTGCATATGCAGATGTGTGTATGTATGTGGGGGTGCACACGCAAGTGTGTATACGTATGTGTGGGGGTGCATATGCAGACGTGTGTATGTATGTGTGGGGGTGCATATGCAGATGTGTGTATGTATGTGTGGGGGTGCATATGCAGAAGTGTGTATGTATATATGGGGGTGCATATGCAGACGTGTGTATGTATGTGTGGGGTGCATATGCAGACGCGTGTATGTATATACGGGGGTGCATATGCAGACGTGTGTATGTATATATGGGAGTGCATATGCAGATGTGTGTATGGGGGTACATATGCAGATGTGTGTATGGGGGTGCATATGCAGATGTGTGTATGGGAGTGCATATGCAGATGTGGATGTGGGAGGGGTGTCTATGTTCTGCTATGTGTACTTCTATGTCCTTGCCCTTCTCAGTTTTAAAGGGTGGCTCTGTTCCCTGCTCCTTTAGTTTCTGAACCCCGTCCTGATGTCCTAAGGAGCATTGCTGAGACTGGAATTGAATGAGGCTTCCACCCCTCCCCTTCTCTCTAAGCTTCAAAGGCAGGTCACAATGACTCAGACACCAAGTTGTGGATCCCTCCCCCCCCCCCCGTCTTTGCTCATTGGAACCCTCCCTGTTGGACTTTTGAGTCCTCATGGCCTTGAACCTGGGTCTCCTTGTTGCCCAGTGGGTGTGGTCATATTACTCAGCAGGTCCTCACTGCCTCATGCCCAGTGCCTTGGGAACTCAGTCCTCTCATCTTCTGCCACCCAGCCTGTGCTGTCTCCCATTTTCACTCAGATCAGAAGTCACCCCTCGTCCTTTTATTGACTCACCCTATGTCATAAATGTCTTTGGGGCAAATTCTGTTCCCTAGCTGCCCTAACCACTAACAGCAACTCTAAACCTCTCCCATTGACTCCAGATCGCACCCTCAGAAGCTCCAGTCCCGGAAGAAAGGGGAGAAAAGGTGGGATTGAACAGCAAATTGTTCCCCTTATGTCAGGACTCAGAACCTGGGGAGGGGTCTGAGGGCCTGGGGCACCCGAGGGGAAGGACAAAGAGTCACAGGGAGCAGCTGAACCTGGTGGAAAAGAAATGCGAGGACTCAGGTCCATCCTCCTGCGCCCCTGCTGCACACACTCACACACTCACTCACACACACTCACCCTGTTGGAAGGTGACATTTGCTATTAACCTTATATTGGGCCATTTTGTAAATCAATGTCACTTACATTTAATAACAAGTGTAATCAAAGGAATTATGCAAATTTAATTTGATGCTTCTTGAATTATGCAAATCTGCGGTGCACATAATGTTCTCTGACATGTGCCCGTTGGAGAGAGAGCGAGAGCCAGGAGAAAGTGAGGAGGGGTGGAGGAGGGAGGCTAGGCCTGGGACTGAGGGAGGGAGGACGGGGGGTGGGCTGGTACTAGGGTCGAGGGTGGGGGAGGCAGCAGAGCAGCTGCGGTCCCAGGTGCTCTCCATCAAGGGTGGGAAGGGGTGGATGAGGTCTGGTACCTCCACCTTCTCTCTGTTCCCCTCTCTGTCTCCAGGCTTTTACTTACTCACATTCCTATCCGCAGACTCAGCATGACCTTGGTGGCCACTGGTCCTCAATGTCTCCTTCTGAGAAATGGGAGCGGCCAAAAGAAGCTGACCACTCAGAGGCGCAAGATTGCTGATGGAGCTTGGTCCTCTAAGAGCTCTGCTACTCAGTCCCCAGCCCCCGTGGCAGGGTGACCTGTTGTGACACTGGGTAATATGATTGATTGTTCTTAATGGTCTTAAGATCTTGGTGGAAGAAATTGCACCATCCACAACGTGACAACAAAAATCTGCTGACTAACTCCCAAGCCCGTACTATGACACCAGAACATGGTGGTAATACATGTAGGTTATAATATGCATTTGGATCTGAGATGACCCGGTCACATACGTACTGTTAAAAGTGTATAAACATGCACAGTGAGGCAATCAAACTTGGACCCGGTTACTCCCAGGAACCGACACAAAGGTTATATAGATACAAACACTGAGGTGCCCATTCTAATATCTGAATATTCCAAATGTCACCTAGACGCCCCTGGCCCCAAGGGACGTCGATTCCCAATGGCATGCCTGTCCCAAAGCATGCTGATGTTCATGGCCAAATACACACTAATACTGCATATGTAAATACAGGTACATTCCTGTGCTGACATACCCTCACCTACTCGTGAAGCAAACCACAGGAGTCTGGGAGGCTCCTAGCTCCAACAGGTGCCCTTCTTTCCTGCCCAGGCTCTGTCTGATACAGATTGGTCCCTGCCTTAATCTAGTCTGGAGGCAGGCAAAGCTTGGAACATTGTGAACAGATGGGACTTTCCAGTATAAAGATCACCCAGGTCATGAAACTGTTGAGACCAATTGGTGAAGAAAGACCATCCAGGCCATGAAACTGTTCCCTGACCTCTGGATGCTGGCTAGCATCACTAAGGGGAATCTCAGGAAGTTACATCAAGGTTCTAAGTGTGGAACAGCTGTCCCCAAACCCTCGTCTCCTCCACAGTGCCCACCCACCACTAGGACTGTCACAGACTGGCCCAGGTCCCTGTCTGTGTGGGTGGGGCAGAACACCAGTGGGTTCCTCTTCCCTGTGGGTATAGGGAAGAGGTCTGTCCCCTCCCTGAGACATTGACATGAATCCTTAAGGAGTGTAACAGTATTGGGCAAGTAGTAGCAGGCATCACTGATATTGTAAGAATAATAATAATTCTTACTATTTTCCTTCTCCGTGTAAGTTCTATCTTGGATTTACAGATGATGGCTTCATTCTCTCTACTCCTTTTTAAGCACTACCCTCATGCTTGGCATCTAGAGGCCTGTTCCTACTGAGACAAGTTCTGTAATGTTTGTTTGTTTGTTTTTGAGACAGAGTTTCACTATGTCGCCCTGGGTAGAGTGCTGTGGTGTCACAGCTCACAGCAACCTCAAACTTTTGGACTTAAGCAATTCTCTTGCCTCAGCCTCCCAAGTAGCTGGGACTACAGGCACCCACCACAACGTCCAGCTACTTTTTGGTTGCAATTGTCATTGCTGGCCCGAGCTGGATTCAAACCCACCAGCCTCAGTGTATGTGGCTGGCTCCACAACCACTGTGCTACAGGCGCTGAGCCATGGTTCTGTACTGTGAATTAGACAGAGTGACTGGGGGGTGATAGGTGTGGAGGGGGTCAGGGGTCAAGGTATACCTGTCAGTGAGGGTGTGGCAGTGGTAGTGGAGTTGTGCATAAGTGCTACTATGTGTCTGTTATGAATGTCATAATGTCTCAGAGTTTCTCCTTGTCATTTTTATGCCATTGAGTCATGTGCATGTCCACGGGTTAGAGTATGTTACGTTCCTTATTTCAGTTTACGATATTTCTGTATCAATGCAGAGTATTTTGTTTCAAAGTTGTCTTCATTTGTGTTATGTTCTGTGAATGGGTCTCATTCTCTCTTATGTGTCAACAAGTTTGGGTTGTCATAGAACACATATTCCGATGTTTGACTATAATATGCAAATAAATGAATACTAAATATATCACAGTATGAATCTCGTTCTATGTGTTACCATATTTGAGTAGTCAAAATGTGTTATCACACTGGAATTAGCGTGATGTCTGAGTTGATAAACAGATGCCTAAATCTATCTCGCTGTGTTTGTGTGATCCCAATGCGTTTGCCGTGGGTTGTCATCATGGCGTTCTTGTGAGCCAGCATGTTTCAGTAGGCAGAATGTGAGTTGGTCATTATGTTTAAATTGTCACCGTGAGTAAATCATTGTATTTGTATTATCATGATGTAAATAAGGTTGTACATGTTGCCAGGTTTGGGTTCTCAGGGATATTGTGGTATGTACTCGGGTTTTGAGTTGATATAACGCATATAATTGTGTCACCTTGTGAACTGTCCCCAGATTATGAGGGTATCACCAGGTTTGAATGATCACAATGTGTCTGTGTATATGACTCCAAGTTTGAGTTGTCATGGTTATCGCGGTGTGACAATATCTTTGCATTTTAACAACATGATGTGTCTCTCTGTTTAAGTTAGCACAGTATATCCCACATCATGTTAAATAATTCGACATTTATGCCAGTACAGTGTGTCCGTGTGAATCATTGTATTTCAGTCATTACAGTGTACACGTCCATCACCATGTATGAGTTATACATCTGTTTTACGTTACAGTGTCACAATGCGTGTCTGTGAATATCACATTTAAGTTGTCATAATGTGTATTGCCATGTTTGTCACAATTGTTGCATCATCCTAATAAGTATGGCCATGTTTGGGCTGTCAAAATGTATTTGTGTGTTGCCATGTTGAGGTGTCACAGTGTTGTGCCCCGTGAGTCCGCATACTGGGTCTCTGTGTTCATGTTCGAGGTGTTAGCAATACCTGGGTGCCGCCATGTTTGAGGTGTTTCTTAAAGTGTGTGTGACAAGGCACTTCTCAGTTTGCACTTCCAGTTACAAACTGAAAGACTGGGAATGAGGAGGGAGAGCTAGAGGAGGCAGGAGGCTGGGCCGTAATCAAGATGGGGTGGGAAGGGGGTGCTGGGGGTTAGGAACAGAGTAAGTTCTAATTGGCCCGCGGTGAATTATTCACATGTATAATCCTCACAGAATTTCAGCGCGGGCAGTGCCAGTAAATGCTGTGCATGTTTAAAAGTCATTTCCATAAGTAAGTGCAATTTCTCTACTGTTTGCCCCTGTTTAATGAAGTGAAATCTTGTTTGCATTCCTCCCAATTTCCCAACGAAAGGCGCCCAACCGTTCGCACCAAAATTACACCGCCCAAATTAAAACTCGAGCTCCAAGGGAGGTGAGGGGACTCAGCACCGGGCCCTTCTGGGAGGGCCTATGGAGGGCGGGGGGCAGGCAGGAGCCCGGCCTAGGTTTTTCAGCTCATTGCTTCCCTGTAGTTCTGGCAATTTCAAGTGCTCTCCCCTCCTCATTCCCCACACCCACTTGCCCCATCAGTTTCTTCCCCCTTTTTAAAATGAACTCCTAGGGTCTAGGAACAGGGCATGATGTATGTTTCATGCATATGGAAATCACCCCTATATACATGTTCATGTGTGTATTTGTGAAACTGATACACAGTCATACAGTGATAATTAAAACACGATGATTCATACAGACACATTGTGATGACAAACACAAATGACTCCATGTGTAGTTGCTTCTGAACCCTGCCTATGTAGGCGTGTGTGTTTGTAGAAATGTCCAGCTTTATGTGTTGTATGAATTGTATGTGTCTAAGATGGACAGTTACTTAGACCATATAGATAAAAGCAGAGAGGCGAGGGGGAGATAGCAGTTTTTCTGGTTGCCTGGTATGGAGTACTTAGCTCTATTCCTAGACCTACTCCTTCCTGAGGGGTGCATGGCAGCCCCCCCTCACCCAAAGCTAATTGCACTGGCCCTACAGGGCTGGAGGAATCACCTCCTTCTATTCCACTCCCCACAGCACCCTTGGACTCTGTGAGGACCAGATGACTGACCTTCTAGCTGCAACCTCTAGCTCCCTGTATGAGTTTAAACAAAGGTACTCCAGAATGGGTTGGCAGGAGACCCCCTCAAGGCTCCAGTCCCTCAAAGCTCCACCCCTTCCTAGTACCAAATGGCTGCTACATGAGGGTCACTTTGGCACAGAGCCCAGAACAGAATTGCAGACTGCCCTTATTTGGATTAGCTGCAAGAGAGATGGGACTGCGATAAGGCGGGGTTGAGGAGAGGGCAGGAAAATATGGTGCTGCCCTCCAGGGCCTCCCAGTGACCCTTGAGTCCCCACTAAGGGCTCTAGAGGCAAAAGAATGAGTGGTGTCATTCCTTGCCACTGTCCCTGAGTGGCAGTGCATCTTTCGTCTCTGTGCACATAACCACCCTCATCAGTCTGACCACCTTCTGCTCCCCACCTTCTTCCTGCTGACTGCTCAGCCTGGTAGGACAGAACTATAAGTCACATAACTACAACAATGCCATTACCCACTTATCCACACACATTAAGTCCACCACTCCCTCCTCAACACATCACTGCAGGAAACACAGGGCAGGTAACATGGGTTCTGCTTGTCTGATGAATGTCAGGGAGAGAATCGTTCAGAGGTAAATTCCTGAGGGAAAGAAATTCAGGAGATCAGGTGGTTAAGAGTGGGGCCCTCCTGGGAGAAAGCTTGAAAGCTTCTTCTCTCACACCTTTCTGATGTCCTCAGAGAGGTGGGACATTCAAACACAGGGGCAAAGTGTCAAGGTCATAACCGCATTTACCTTTTTCCTCACGCTTTCCACTACCAAGGTACTCAGCCCAAACCACAACTCTGATCTCTGCTCCCATAGTTCAGAAACCATCCATGGCTCCCTACTGCCCAAACAAGTAAAGTTCATATTCCTTCTGCTTTCAGGCAAAACAAGCCCTTCATAATAGGACACTCTCTTCCCCCCAACTTGCTTTTCATCCCTTGGTTATTGAGGAAGCTTCTTCCACCACTTCAATATTTCTTCTAAGGCACAACCAAGCAAATAGGAAAACCAGATATTTCTCCAACATCTTCCTCTTTTCCCCTCTTTAGTCCATGTTCTTTCTTCTGCCTCAAATGCCACTTTCAGCCTTGCCTCATCCTAGTTCCTGCCTGTTGAAGTGCTGAGGTTCATCAAGGTCAGATTTGGTGCCATTTTCTCCAGGGCTCTCATGCTGGCCCTCACCATGACTACCACCAGTACCACCAGTGATTCTTGGAGCATGGTTTCTCTGCCTCTGAAACAGGAATTTCTCGTCCCTTCTCCTTACCTGTTGGGGACCAGACCTGCTGTGCTCTAGTCTATTTGTGCACCAGGCTTTGAACACCTCTGAGTGAGGGAAGGAAGAGGCTCACAAAGGCTTTGGAAGGGGCTGATGGTTGACTATAGAGCACGTGGAGAGCTGGGGAGAGGGAGTGGAGGCATATGTCAGGAGGTAGAGCTCATATTTGAGCCCCTCTCCCTAGCCCAAACCAGCAGAATTAAGCCCTGGCCCCAGTTTTCCATGGCTCCCCTCTTTATCCTGTTTCTCTATCTTTGGGGCAGCAGGAACTGTCCACCCCAGCCCTTAGCAGGAGAGATTAGGGTCTCTCTGCTAGCTCCAAGGTCCCCATTATAACAGAGAAGACTCTGTATGGAAAAGACTGTCCTCCATGCTGCACTGCCCTCCCTTCCCCCAGGGAACCCTGTAGCCTTATCCAGGCTGCTACTTTTATACATGGGGTCCTTCCCCAGTGGTAGGGGAGGACTACTCAGTTGATTGCTGATGCCCTGCTTCCCCTCTCCTGAGCCTGCCTTCCACACCACTCTTCCCACCAGGAACTTCTCCAGCCCTTCCACAGACACTCCACTATCTCCTCCTATCCCTCAAGACCCTCTCGCGGACTTCCCCCCTTAACCCAAACCCTCTGTACTCCCCTCAGTTTAGCCCACCATTCCCTCTCCTTCCTCACTGAAGTCCCACTTCCCAGTCTCCATTAACCCTTCTCACCCCCTTCCTTCTAATCCTCATGTCGACCCCACCATGAATGACGGAATCCCCATCCCCACTACTATTCCCTTCTCAGACCAGGGCACCTGACACTCGAAAAACACAGGAAGAGGGGTCCAGCTTGACTTTTAGGTACATCCTCAGGCCTCATAACTTTCCCCCAGGCCAAGCCGGTCATCCCAATAAGTGCCTGGGGCGGGGCGGTGGGGGGTGTCTTGTGGGTTCCAGACGGGAAGGAGGCGTGGACCTCCTGAAAGGTCTCTGCGGGCCCTTCCCCCTCCTCTTAGCAAGTCTGGGAACTGGGCCGGAGCCTGGTCCTCGCTCCCCCGCCCTCTGCTCTCCGCGCTTTCATCAGAATTCAATTTCCGCCGGTTAGTGACTCCGCGGGCCCTGATCCTTCCCCTGATGAATGAGCCGCCCGGCCTGGCCGCGTCCGTCACCGCCACCCTCGCCTCGGCCCCGGCCGCTGCGGTCCCCAGCCCTCGGCCCCTCCAAGGAACGCGGGCCCCGACCCCCCACAGCTCCCATCCAGACGCCTGCAGCGTCTGTCCCTACAGGTTCCTCCCCCATTCGCAGCCGCCCACCACACCCCACCCTCGCTGGGCTCTCGGTCCGGGTCTCTGTCCCTCTCCGTGTGACTCTGTCTCCCTCAGTCGCTACCTCTCTCTCTCTTTCTCCCCCCCCGCCCCCCTTCCGCTCCCTCTCTCCCTCCCTCCTTCCTGCTTCTTTCGCTCTCTCCCTCTAACACCTCTATTCATCTCTGGGAGCAACATCATTTATTTTGCACTTCCCAGATAATTTACTTTTTTTCCCTTCTACAGGAATTCTCCATTTCCCTATAAAATGAAAATTCATCTAGAATTACATCTTATGTCATCATTATGTTTATTAAGCGTGGATGATGTATATGAACAGGACGGGCTTGCTGCTGAGTGCTTAATGGTGCATAAGATTAAGCCGAGGCTCTCAGCTGCGCAGCGACTCCCCTCCGGTTCCCATGTTGTCGAGGCATGCTGGGAGTACAAGTTCCGAGCGCACGGCCAGGTGAACGCGCCGCCGCCGCCGCCGCACCCCCCCCCCCGCCATCACCCCTCCCTCCGGCCCCGCCAGGCCCATCCCCGCGGGTCTGGGGACGCCGGCGCGGCCTGCGCCCCCCACCTGATACCCAACCAGATCCTCAGGGCGGGAGCAGCAGGGCCCTGGGGTCACCATCGCCACCCCCTCCCCCAGAGCTCCGTGACGCGACTGGACGCCCCGGACAACTCGTCTTCCTCTGGGGTCTGGGCCTTGGAGCGCCCCTCCGGCCCCCCTCCTTCCTTTCGGTCTCGCTGTGTTTCTGCCCCTGGTTCTCTCTGTCGTGTTTCTTGGGGCTCTTTCTTGTCTTTCTGTCACTTCGTGCCTCGGGCTCTCTTGAGTCCTTTTCTGTCTCTCTCGCCCTCCCTTCCTTCACTGTGTCTGTCTGTATGTCCCTCTTTAACTCTCGGCTCTCCCCGGCTGCGTCCGTCAGTCTGTCCGCCTCTCCAAGACTCCCCGGCTCGCGCTCTCCCCCTCTCTCCCCTCTCCCCTCTCCCGGCGCTGGCGGCCACCGCACTGCAGCGCGGCACCAGCAGTCTATGACAAAAACATTATCCTTCTGCTGCTAAACAATCCAATAAACCTCTCCACAGGGAGAAAGTTAACCTCTTGTCTCTTCGGCTGATGCCTTCCCGCCCACGTGACTGCTGCCACAGTAAATTCAAATCATTAGTCTCCTCACCCCATCAAAAAACTTCTATTAGTAATGGAGACCTCGCCGGAGACCTTCCGCGGAGAGCGCTGCCTTCCCAATTCCCAGTGGAAAAATTCTGCGCGAAAAACTAATTCTACTTTTAATAATCTGTCATCAGGACCAGAGGCAGTCATAAATTATATGGGAGCGCGTGCGAGAGCGCGCCACAAGAGGGAAATCAGGGCGAAAAATCAAAGCCCAAGTTTGACAAACTTTCCTGAAGATAAATAATAACTTACAAACAGGATTAGTTGTAAAGTCACGCTCCGGCGCGCAGCCACCGCGGCAATCACGTCTGCCCACGGCCTCCGCCGCCGAGGCACCTGTCACCGGCCGCCACCGCCTCCGAGCCTTCCTCCCAGTGCTCCTCCTCTTCCTCACCCCCAGCCTTTCTCCATCCCTCCTCCCCTTCGTCCTCCTAGTTGTCCTTAGCTTCCTCCCACCCTTCCTCCTCCTCCGCCTCCTCCTCCAGCCCTCTCCCCAGCCTTCTCCCCTGGGCCTAACGCGCCCAGGTTCACCTGCCTGTAGAACACCGACCCTGATTCCTCCCCCTCCCCCATCCCACCTCCGAGGGTCCCCAGCTGCCAAGACCAAGGTCAGAGGAGGTTGAGAGGATTAGCGGGAGCTCCTTGGCTGGGTCTGCGACCTCGATGGGGCCTCCGTGTGTAGAGAGGTGTGTGGGTTCGGCCCTCGGCCCCATCCCAAACCTCCCTGCACCCCACCCCCACCAACCCACCATTAAGGAGACTGCCACCGGCAACGTGTGGGTGGGGCACAGCCCGACCCCCAAGTTTATTTGTCCGTGTTAGCTTAGGGTGGTGGCGGGTCCGCTGCGCCTGCCTAAGGGCCCGGCCCCCCAGCGCCACCCTCCCCCACGCCCCCCCGCCCTCGCCCCGCACAATCTCGGCGTTGACAGCCGAGCGGGTGATAAATGCCGGCGACGCGGGGAAGGAATTGCGCAAAATAAAGAAGCATGTTCCAACAAGTCCTGTCAGGATTGTATTGATTTAATCATCTGCAGAAATACACATTCTGGATTACTGTAGCGTGCCCGGGCCGGGGGAAGGGGCGGACCGGCCTGCAGGGGCCTCGAGGGGAGGGGCGGAGCGGTGGATGAAGGGGCGGGCAGAGCCGATGGCCCCGCCCCTTGCCCCAGGCCCCGCCCCACAGGCCACCTGGCTGATCGAGAAACTGCTGGGGGCTGGGACTGGGACTGGGGGTCCGCAAAAGAGCCTTTTCGGTAAAAGGAGGACTACGGTATACCTGCTCCTGCACCAGCCCCACAAAGTGAGTCAGAGGTCCTTCGCCCTTCAGAAAGGCTGCGTGGAGCAGTCCCTGAATCTCCTCCGTGGTGCGCCGCCAGGAGGCAGGGGAAGGGGTGGTGGGGAATGATGGAGAGGAGATGGGAGAAAGGAGAGCAAAGGCTGTGGATAGGGCCTCTCCTGCCTCCGTATGTTTTAGGGTGGTTTCCTGCCCTATCATCTCTTTCCAGAGTCAATACCTGGGCTGCCAGGCTTGGGAGTACACGGAGGGGGGACGCGGCCGGGCACTCCACACGGCTAATCTGAACCTGCAACTCCTTTGGAGGTGGAAGTGGAGGTAGATGAGAGCCAGGGAGCCCGTCTTGGCTACCATTTTGTATGTGCTCAAAAAGGTTAAACCAACACACATTATAGCTCTGAATTCTGTACATAATCTGGCTCAGAGCCCCAGAGTGAGGACCCTTTCCACCTGGGCGGGACTGGATTTTTTTGGTTGAAAGCCTAGGCTTTTGGAAGAAACATGAAGGGCTGAGGTGGAAAAGGATGGACAGATTGAGCAGCTCCTGAGAATGAGAGACGCTAAAGAGAATTGAGGAGGAAAGAAATCCATTTATTTATTTAATGACTGTTTTATTATATTTTATATCATGAAATCCTTCCAATAACTTTAACTTAATGTCCCCCATTCTACAGATGAGAAAAGTGAGGTTCAGAGAGGTTGTGACTGCCTCAATATTGGTGGGTTGGAAAGTCTAGCTTTGAGTTTAGGCCTGTCATATTCCAAACCTTTCTCACAATTACAAGCCTTGGGAAAGGTTACTGTGGGTTTGACAATTGTATCAAGAACATAGTGGAGAGACAAGTGTGAGAAGCACAGAGGAACCAGGCCTGGTGAGCAGTAAGCCTTGTCTAGTCCAAAAGGATTGGGGTCAAGGGGTGCTTGAACCTTCCTTAAGGGATTGTAGAACTGTAGAAAGAGGCTTACCTGTGGAGTAGGGGTGGGAGGACTACCAGAGAGTAAACTTATCAAAATGATTTCTAAAGGTATCATCAGTGCATTGTCCTGGTGGGGAGGTGGGGGACTTCAGTAAAAGGGGAAATTGTGATAGTGAGGAATATAGACCAGTGAAGGACATGGAGCTTTATCTCAAATCAGAAACTGTTACCAAGGGTATGGGGGTGACTGACATCACTTGTGGAGGGAAAGGGAGACTTCATCAGAGTAGCCTTATCAGTGAGAAGCACAACTCCTCTCTAAGTGACCCCTCATCCAATAGAAAGCCAAAAAGAATAAGCAGTAACTGAGAGCACAAGTTTGACAAGAAATCATGAAAGACAGACAGACCCGGGGACCCAGTAAACCACACACCAAATTGGAGTTGTTGTAAATAACTGAACAGGCTGGGAGTGAGAAATGAAGAAGCGATTCATTAATTTGTGTGTATTGGGGGACTTGAGTTGGAAAACAGGGTAATGGAAGGAGAGGATGAAGGGTAGAGAGAAGGGAGCAGGGACCTTTCCTCTCAGAGGGATGAGGCATTTGGCCCCACTTCCTTGTGAGAAAGGTGCCAATTCACTCGTTTCTCCTCACCCACACCCATTCTCCAAGGCACTATTCTAAGCACTTCATGCATATTAACTCAGTCCTCAAAACAAGGCCATGGAGTGAGTAATAGCACATCTCCATTTTACAGGACAAGAGACTGAGAGCTTTACTAATTTGCTCAAGGTTGTGAAGTCAGCAGTGATGAAATGAACCCAGGCATATTTAATCTCCGTGCTCCGAGTTCTCAGGGTTAACACTGGGCTAGGAGTTAAGGTACAGTGCCTAGCTGCAGTCCTACCATTACCAAGCTGTATGACCTTAGCCAAGACCTTCCCCCGTTCTGAGTCTCAGTTTCCAAATCCGTAAAATGAGAGGATTGGGTCAATGCTCTCTCGGATCCCTTCCAGACCCAAAGTGAAAAGACTCAAAGATCTGTGTATCTCTCCCCCAAGCGATCCCAGCTCCCTGACCCCTCCCTTAGCGCCTCAAAGCCCAAGTCAGGCCCAGCCCCACACAGCACCCCTAGCTTGCCTGCCCCTCCCGCTCCCTGAAGGCCTGCGCCGTGACTTTAGCGCGCAGCGGCTCCGCCCGGAAGGTCACCTCCTTCATCACGGATTCTATTTGCATCCGGAATCGCATGTACATGAAAAATGTGTCCGCGTGCGGCCCCGACTGCAGACGCAGATGAAATTCTGTGCCGAGCCTGATGCGCGGTAACCTTTGCAGATGGCGCCGCTATTGCTGAGAAATGGATTGCTTAATAAAGCGTATCATCCGGCATATTTGCTGCTTGGCTAGCCAAATAGAAGTTGTTTTTTGCACAAATTTCCTTGTCAAATTTGTCAATGTTCATGTCATTTTTGCTTTAGGTCACAGAGCAAGGTGCAAATTCCTGGCATCTTTACTAGTTGCAGCCAATTTCGGCGATTTCGGCGGTGACAGGGATTCTCTGAGGAGTCTCGAGCCTGCGCGCACCCGCGTGTATCAGCCCCTAAGAGAGCAGCCTAGACACCTCCTCCAGGAAGCCGGCCAGCCCGGCCTGGTTTGGAAGGAAAGGCTCAGGCTGCGGACCCTTCCTTTCCCTAGCACCCACACCCAGACTCCCGTCCTCCCCAATCAAGATTAGAGAGTCGGGTTGCAACACAGGATTTAAGGTGCAGCTCTCCCCATGCCACCTCTTCTCCCCAAGTGGCGGCACTTTATCCTTCTTCCTTTACCTCCTGGACTTTACAGTAGAAACTGAGGAATAAGTGGGAAGGGGAACTTTCCTGTTTTTTTCATAAGAAACTTTGCCTTGGGAGCCCCTGGACTCCACCCTACCTGGTCCCAAAGCCAGACTAACCTCTCTGCATTCTTTAAGAGATTTCTTGAAGGGAGGCCAGTGGGTGGAAGAACAGTATCCCGTTCCTTCCTTCTGAAAGCTCCATATCCACTTTGAGGGATGCTCAATCTCTTCACTTCCCCCAGGGGAATAGTGGACGAATAGGAACATGGGGAGCAGGTGAGGATGGGAACACACATGCTGTCCAGTATGAAAAGCTGGATTTCCATCTGAGTTCCAATCACTGCAGTTAGGCCAGGCCCTTTTCAAGCTAATTTTATGAAAAACAGATCATTCTAACGGGTCACTTAGGAGTTTAGGTGGTCCCGAGCTTGATGTTGGGGAGTTTATTGGATTATTTCCACCATCTTAACTCAGCAACCAGCACTGAGGGGTCCCCATGAGTGCCGGGCTCTGCACTAAACCCTTTACCTGGATTATCTCAGATAAAGTTGTCATTTCAACAAATCCATGGGGGCATTAACTAATATTCCCATTTTACAGAGGTAGGATCAGGAGAGTATGAGTGGGATTTGTGGGCCTGTGAGGAGAGGTGGACTGATGATAGGGATAGGAGGGAGGGATAAAGGGCAGGGAGAGCTGCTGGAGAAGCAGATTTGAGGGGTCCTTGGATGCCTGTCCCAGTGTGAGCTCCCTGGAGGGGAGCAGACGAGGGGAGTTGTTTGTGGACAAGGTTGTCTATGGCAGTGTATGAGGACAGGCAGGAGACTTGGGGGGAATAGATGCTGGGGACAAGAATATGGGAAAGGGCATATTGTGGGAGGGTGTCTGAATGAGTTGAAAAGGGACAGGCGTAGGAGGTGGGGAAGGGGTGTGAAGGTTGGCATGTGGAGCTGTGGGTGTGGATGTAAGGACAGGTATGAAGGTCAGGAGCATACCAATGGTGTAAGATGACAAGTGAATGGTAACACTAAGCTCCAGGGGGCTGGCTATGTCTGTGTTGGCTGTTGTATTCCCAGGTCCACAACCAGAGCCTGGCACATGGTAGGAGTTTATGCTCTATCTGTGTAATGATGGAATGGGGAAAGGGGTTGGCTGGGTACAGGTGCCAGCCAAGGTGTGTTGTCATGGGGCGGGGGGAGGGGAGGTATGTGTGTGCAGATTTATCATGAGATATTCTAGGGGAGTTTGTGTTCTACTACAGCTGCTGTGCACTGCAGCAAGCTGGGAATGGTCAGATCTTCTTCCTTGCAACTGGAGACCAGTCATGGTGGGACCCAGTAAATTGGGGACTGAAAAGCATTGGATGATGGCGGGTGGGGGTGAGGTGGGGTGAGGTGGGAGTGGGGGAGGGCTGCCGTCAGATTATTAATGGCCATGCGTTGACTCAATTAAATCCAGCCTGCTTTTGTTGGCAGGCCTCCGCAATTATGCATCTCATTACGGGCGGCCGCCCAAATGCATCCTGGGAGGAGACCAGAACTCCAAATTAACTTTTCCTGGCGCTGCGGGGGCTGGTTGGCCCGCACTGCCTTCATGGCAGCCAATCAGTGTTGGCTCCAAGGGGGGCGGGGTCAAAAGAAGGGCGAAGGTGTAAGGAGGTTGGGCTGCCCAGGATGGAGTGAGTCTAGGCAAGGTATGCTGAAGACCACACCGCACCCCTATCTCCATAAAGGAGCCTGCCTAGGTGTTTGGGCTCAGTCTTGGAGGGAGTCTGAGCATTTTCCTTTGTAGGGGAGATCATCCCAACAGTGGGCACAGAAAACCCAGGTGCCCTTGGCACCCCCACCTCCGATCGATAAATGACCTGGACTAAATCAATTTGACTGCAGGGTTGCACCAAATCCACAAGAGCTCTGGGAAGTAGAGGGTGGCAGTGCAGAGAGGACATCCTTCTGTGCACTGGAGCAGACTGGGGAATAGTCAGATCTTCCCTGCAACTGGAGGGAGACCAGCCATGGTGGGACCCAGTAAATTGGGAACTGAAAAGCATTGGATGATGGCGGGTGGCAGGAGAACACTCTGGAGGCCGGCCAGCTTGGCTTCTGCCCTTCTGGGTGTCACTTGTGTGTTAGGGTGTGATGTTTGTGTGGGTGTGTGTGTGTGTGAGCCTGCTTTCAGCCTGCCTCTGCAGTTACACCACCAGTATAAAGCGCATCATTAACCTGTCAGTCAAAACCCGCTTCTCTCTAGCTCAAATGCTCTGCCCTGCAACAGCCTGTGCTATGCGTGCTCCTGCAGGTTATCCCATCCTGGGACCATTTGGCATTGCCCAGACTCTCTCTGCACAAGCTTGGAGCTCCTGTTGGATCCTTGGGAGCCCCTAAACATTCATCCCTTACCCAGAAATGTCTGAGACCATTGCCTCCATGTGTACATTGTCTTATTATGTGTGGGGCCTTATTCCAAGCCTTACCTGCTTGAGAAATGCCTCTTCTTTTTTTTTTTTTTTTTGAGACAGAGCCTCAAGCTGTCACCTTGGATAGAGTGCTATGGCATCACAGCTCACAGCAACCTCCAATTCCTGGGCTCAAGCGAGTCTCTTGCCTCTGCGTCCCAAGTAGCTGGGACTGCAGGCGCCCGCCACAATGCCCGGCCATTTTTTGGTTGCAGCCGTCATTGTTGTTTGGTGGGTCCGGGCTGGATTTGAACCCGCCAGCTCAGGTGTACATGGCTGGCGCCTTAGCCCGCTGAGCCACAGGCGCCGAGCCGAGAAATGTCTCTTCTAATAACTAAAGCACCTTGGACTAGTATGAGGAGGTCTGGCTCTGACCTTTGTGACCTTGGACTCATCACCTTCCCTCTCTGGACCTCAGTGCATCTGCATTAGGCAGCCTCATTTGGAGTAGAAACTAAATGATCTCTAATGTTCTTCCTGCTTCAGCCTTTGGAGTTCAGATGAATGTGTCTGACTCTTAACCTTCAGAATTGTGCACACATCTGTACACAAGTACATGTGTCCTCTCCTAGCTGTTTTCCCTCTCTGGGAGCCAATTTGCAGGGCTGGACAACCAAAGCCCGGAGGCTGTTGCTGACCTGGAAGAGGTGTGCCTTTCTGAGAGTCCACATGCCACCATCCACTGGAGCCCACTATAGGAATAGACACGTGTGCTCACTTCCACACCAGCCCGCTATGACCAAACTGCTGTAGGCTGTACATGTGCATGCCTAGCGTGGGCACCCATGCAAAGATGCACCCAAGTAGGTGTAAGCCCAGGCAATGAACATCTTTGTAGAGGGTGCCCCAAGTATTGAGGGTCACCTGAGGATGCTAAGCTTCTCAGGTCCTGAGGCCTGGCCTTGCTCCTACCTGCCAGGCCCACACAGGGGAAAGAGGGGTTATCTTCCACAACAGGGGAGGGCTCTGCTCACCCCACTTGTGGTTTCTTTATTGTGCGTTAATGAAACCCTGTTTCTTCTGGGTGTTTAATTCTTTCCATCTATTATGTTTAGACAACTCATTAACAATCATTCATTATAATTAGACTTCAATTTTAGGCTCCTTTCTCAGGGGAGGCAATGCAGAGCATTTACACATTTGCATCATAAACAGCTTCCAAATCTCTGGGTACCACCCCTGCCCTGTCCCATACCAGGAGCTTTCCTTCCTTTTCTCTCCTTCCTTCCCTCCCTTCTGCCCATCCCCTGCTCCAGACACAGGAGTGAGGTGGAAAAGGAGAACTGAAGTGTGCGCATAGGATCTTCAAATCCAGCTGCTCCCAAAGTGCCTCTGGCCTGGGCCTTGCCCTTGCTGACTGACTCTAATGTGCCAATGCAGGGGGTGGTGGGGGGCTTCTCTAAAAACTGTTCCTGTCACTGACCACCAAGAAGTAGCACCAGGCTATTGTATTCCCAAGTGTCCTCCCCAGAGCCCTCTGGCTCTGTGAGTGTTCCCATGTGGATTCATGGGAGCTGATATACCTGCCCATCAGGTATACACACACAAGTGTGTACACCAGATACATGAGCACTTAGCGGGTGGCAGAGCAAGTCTCTTGTGTGAGGATTTTTCCTTTTCTAGTTCTAAATGGAGACACTGGTTCCTACCACCACACCTCTCCCCTAAGTTCTTTAAATTTAAGGAAACCTATTCCTTTCAGGCTTCACTTGCTATATGGTAGGATCTCTATTTGATGAATGAATGTTTGTTGAGGGAATAAATGAATTTTAGTGGACATGACATGAGGTTTTGGTTTTTTTTTTTTTTTTTTTAAATAAAACAATGGTTAGATGCCACAAGGTAGGTTGTTTTAAATAAAACAATGGTTAGATGCCACACCTGTATGCATGTTGTCAGGCCTAAGGGCCTCTTCCATCCTAGGTCCTGAGGGCCTCTTCCATCCTAGGTCCTAGGCGTGGGGAGTGAACACAGCATGGGCTTTATTGTCAGACGTAGTTCAAATCCCAGCTCTGTGACTGAGTAGCCATGTGACCTTGGCATCTGTTTAAATCTCTCTGCGTCTCAGTTGACTTGCCTATCAAATGAAGATAATAATGTGTACCTTGCAGAGGTTTTGTGAGGATGAAGGGAAATAGCTAAAAATGTAAAGTACCTGGCACTTTATAGTACCTGCCACTTGCTTGACCTATGGTAGCTGTAATAATTAAGACTGGTGAATATTTATACTAATAATTTATGAGTAGCTGTAATAATCTCAGGAAGCAGCCTCAAGGGTCATCCTGTGCAACTTTATTTCTAGCACAGCAGGCTTTTCTATAGGGTCCTCAATGAGGGCTGCTGGAATATGTCAGCAAGAGGAGCTCGGCACTATCCCATTCAGTTACTACACAGATCTCCTCCTTAAGTAAACGTTTTTCTTCAGATTCAGTTACAATCCGCCTGTTCACAGTCTTCCCCAATAGCTCTGCAACTGGTCCCTGGAGCCTCTGAGAATTCGCCTCCTTCTCAGCAATGGGTATCCTGAGAAGCCTCCATCAGGGAGTACAGGAGAGGGTGGGATGGAGGGCAAATGTCATGATGGTGCAGGACAATCGGAAGAAGTAGGTGGAGAGGCTGATGGGAGAAGCAGGGGGTAGGGCATGGCTGGACTCCTCAGAGGCTTTGAACCAGAGGGAGCCACAGGAGGGGAGACAGAGACAGAGAGGGGACACTGAGGGAGAGGGATTTTCTATCAACAAAACAGCAGGACAGATTCCGGCTGGTCTCTGGAAACATCTTCATCCGGGGCCTGGGGCGGCTCTGAGCTCCTTTTAGCTCATTACTGGCAATTAGTCCTCTGGGCCCAGCCTAGGGGAGGGGGACATTATTAGCTCTCACTCCCCTGGACACGCACACATACCATGAATCAAGTTGACAAGTTTGCCCAGTCCTGCCCTCCTTACCCTGCTCTGTGTGTGGAATATGAAGCACATGTCTACATGGATGTGCGCACACATGTGTACCTACACGAAGATACCACTCACAGAAAGCATGAGTGCATGTACCTGGCCAGTGTGGGTGTGAGGTTGTGCAAAGGGACAGGAAGTATGTGTGCACTTGTGGGGGATATGTGCATAGACACCCTGTCAGAGAATGAGTGAAGGTATAACTGAGTATGTGAGGAAAGAAAATATGTGCACACATGTTGGGGTTGGATCCTGGGTGGGGATGACAACTCCTTGTGAGCTTCCCAGTCTGTGAGAATCCTAGCCTGCATGGCTGATACTTGAGGCTGGGTTTCAGGTAGTTCCTGGAGTTCCTGCTTTAGCCCCATCTCCGAAGGTCTGCTTCATGGGGAGCTCCCCACTGGAATGATTTCCTAGGGGTGACACAATAGAAATATAATACAAGCCATATGGGAGGCACCTATGGCTCATCGAGTAGGGCGCCGGCCCCATATACCAAAGGTGGCGGGTTCAAACCCGGCCTCGGCCGAACTGCAAAACAGAAAAATAGTGTCACGGCACTCTACCAAGGGCGATAAAGTGAGACTCCGTCTCCTCCAAAAAAAAAAAAAAAAAACCATACAACCCGTACATGCTAAATAAAACTTTCTAGTGGCTACATTTTTTTTTTTAAAGGTAAAAATAAAAAGTTA
>CAUYRH010104007.1:0-67725 GCA_963574655.1 Perodicticus potto
TCAGGGCAGCAGTAACACAGGGAATATCTAAAGCTCTGGGCATTACCTATCACCTGCACTGCTCTTGGAGGCCCCAGTCCTCTGGGAAAGTAGAAAAAAATGAATGATAAAATCAAAGGACAGTTACGAAAGCTAACTCAAAAAACTCATCTCCCTTGGTCTAAATTACTTTCCATTGCTCTCCTTAGAATAAAGAATTTACCTCAGAAACTTGGTTGTAGCCCATTCGAATTATTGTATGGGAGACCCTTTCTAACGAATGACTTATTACTAGATCTAGAGACTACAGAATTAGTAAAACATACCACTTCTTTAGCTAAATTTCAACAAATCCTTAAAAACCTCCCAACTACATTTTCACATTCAACACTGAAGGAACTTTTCTCTCCTGGAGATCTTCCCAACTTGGGAAGGCCCCTTTCCTGTTATCTTGTCTTCTTCTACAGCTGTTAAAGTTATGGGAGTCGATTCCTGGATACATCATTCACGAGTAAAATCCTGGAACCCTCCACCTTCTACGGAGATAGATAATGAAGACAGCCAACCACAGACCACCTACACTTGTGAGCCAAAGGAAAGTTTAAAGTTATTATTTAAAAAACAGCAAGAAAAATGCTAATATAGTTTTCTTTTAGCATCACTGAATGGGTAATTCTAACCTGACATTATTCTACCTTTGCCTTTTACTGATTATACTAATCAGATTTATGTTTTCCAGAAATGTCATCAAGCCACATGCAATAAAGATGGTTCCAGTCCATAAACCCCTGTATCGCTCTCCCTCCAGAGAAACCCTAACTGCTCCCTTCTATCATCGCCCAATTCAGCAGGAAGCAGTTAGATCGAGTCTTCGCCCTTTTTCCCTAACAGCAGTTAGAGTTTCTACTCGGAGAGGGAGAATTGATGCAGGACAAGGCGGCCCTACAACCGCCGCCTTGGCCCTGGAAGTGCTGATGGCTGTGGCGGATGGAGGAACCAGCTTGCGGAAGGGCCGGAAGCCTGTGTGGAAAGACACTGGAGCCTTGCTGTCTCCTCCTCATGCACATCTGACTGGTCAATATCATGTCAGTTTCAAGGGCCCAGGTCTTCCCTAGACAGCTGGCTGTAACTGATTAGCGCCCTAAGAAGTCCTACCAAAACAACTCTAGACAGCTGGCTGTAACTGATGAAGACCCACAGAAGTTCTGGCAAAACAACTCCCTGGGACTATATAAACCCCTGAGCAAAGAGCTCAGGAGCAGACCTCGGCTGGACCTCAGAGAGGGAGCAGGAGAGTTTCCACCCCTCCTGGGTCCTCTTTGCCTGGAGGTTTGGTTTTTCCTCTACTTGTAATTCTTCTTTCCTGTAAATAAATCCTGACTTACCACTACTCTCGTGGTCCATCGATTCCTTCTTCGAATCGCCGAGACCAAGAACCTGAAATTCCGGTATCATTACTTCTGCCATAAAGATCAGTTTGCCTTTGTGTCTAAGTTAGGTATTCCCCTTTCGTCTCTCTGAGCACTCTGATACACTCATGCTCACCACTCTGTGTTGCTAATGCCTTTCTACTTGTCTTTCTTATTCATTCTATCTTAAGTTTTTGAAAAATCCTTGCATTCTCACATTTGAGAAAATGAGCTCTTTTCCATAACAAAACAATACTGCCAAATGTGTGTATTATTTACTCATTTTTCAGAACTCTTCCTCCAAATCTGAAGAAAAATATTATAAGAAAGGTTCCTCTACTTCTGGGGAAAAATACAAAACAAACAAACAAACAAAAAACAAAACTATTCATTCACAAAATTTTCTCCACTCTCTGCCTTTTCTCTCTGCTGCTCTTTGAGGACTTCACAAATGTCTGCCAGTATGAGAATATGATGTCGACATAACACACAACAGAGCACTACAAGTGGCTACTCCATGTGCCATTTTTCATGGGACTATTACATAAATTCATTACAATTAACTGGTACATAGAAGTTTGTAGCTCATTATACTAGGAATAAGATGGGAGAAAATAAATCAGTATTCATCCCACTAGGATTCATTCACTCTTCTGCTGTCTGAAAAACGAGTCCCCCAGTAACAAGGTACTGTGGGCAGTTGAGGTCTCCACATAGCTCCATCACCAAGATATTTAAGTGGGGCACAAGTAGTTGGTTGTTTTGCTCACTCACTCAAAGAAAATCAGGTCACAGAAGAGATGCATAAGTGATAATGTTGCCCTTCAAACACCTAAAAGGAAGTTAGTGCCTATCCCTGCCACATATTCCTAATCACACAGAAAGAAGGTAAATATCGGACATATCTAACAAGGCACTGTTTCTTTAAATTGGGCAGTAAAACAGAAAAGAACTTTCAGGTGGGCACAATTATCCCTCTCCCCGTGGAGAATAAAGAGAGGGGAAATGATGCAAAATAATGCAGAAACACTTAACTGGTATTCACATTCTAGCTTGTAAACAATTTCTAATTCACTTGCCTAGACAGTGAAACTATCAGTCTGGATGTAAAGAATTCAAGCCCAACCGAGAAACAGGAAGCATGAGTTCTGTCATAAGCGTGTTTATTTTGGTGTCTCACATCTGCAGCTTCTTCCCCTCAATGTCTCTTTTCAGAGCCAAAACGAGGAAGGGAACAAAGTTACTGGGCCTAAATCCATCACTGTGATTGTGATACGCTGAACCACCCACAGCACCATGAGAAGGAAGTTATTAGTTTCATGCTGAAGAGCTACAGCCCACATAGGGCAAAATCTAGAAGTAAAGGAACAGTCTATTCAGCACGATTAACTTTCCTCAGTACACGCAACCATGTTTCAGGACTGATGTAGTCACATTCAGCTTAAAGGCAGCCTATCGAAATGGGCGTTTCTGGCTGATGGTGTTCCGCTGGGAGTCCAAGGTCAGCATGGGATTTTCTTAGTGCTGCCTTTGTTCATGATGAAATTGCTCCTGACTAAGCAGAACTGTGAATAAACAGTGAGCACTGTGAAGGTGCAGGCTTAAACCAAGCCTACAAAACCAAAGGGTAGAGACTTTGCATCAGCCTAGTCAACTGCACTGCGTCAATACAAACCCCTGGATATGTGTGTGTGTGTGTGTGTGTGTGTGTGTGTGTGTATAGATGTATCTATGTGTATCTATCTTTCTCTTGTGGTCTAGAACAAGGTTCAACAAACTATGACCTGCTGGTCATGTTTGTTTTTTATAAATAAAGTTTTATTGAAACACAGCAATAACTGCTAGTGTCTTATGCCTTACCTATCACTGCTTTTGTGCTATGGTGGGAGAGGCGAAAAGTTGTGACAGAGATCAGATGGCCCACAAAGCCTTAAATATTATCTGGCTTCTTACAGAAAAAGTGTGCAAATCCCTGGTCTAGAATTGTTCTAAAAAACCTGGTTCTAGATCCAAATTATTTCATCTTGATTCTGTAATTTCTCACTTGAGATCCTGGTACTTAAAGCTTTGGGTTGGCCCACAGACATCCCAACCTTCTGCTTGGAAACACTATAGGAACAGGTCCAGGTGGCAACCCTGCAAATCTGAACAGATGCCTATTTTACTTCTGCCCATGAGACAGATGGTCCTCTGAGAGGGGGAGAAGAATTAGTCCATGAGAGAGAATTCTCTGTGCAGCACTAATTTTGGAAATGTATCCCTGATCCATCTGGCCAAAAAGGATTCCTTAGGAGGACCTTTGCTATTTGAGTTTGCTTAACATTCAGGAAGGGAATCCTAGGTGCCAAGGTTAGAACCTCAGGTATTCGTGATCTGTAGAAAGGTAAGAATTCCAAATCTGCCCTTGATACAAGTGTCAAATAATTACAAGAGAAGATGATTATGAGGATGAAGTCAAGAGCAAGAGAACTACTCACTCCCTTGCAGAGAATTTGTTCAGTCTCCTCTGACAGTAAATTTTTTCTCAGATGAAAAAAATAATCCCCTCATGTTCTGCCATATACAGAAAGCAAGAATAGCAATATTTACTGACCTGCAAACAGGTCCCCTCTATGAGACAGCAATGCCTCTCTTTCTCATTAACCAGTGGAACCCATTTTTGATATTTTGAGCTTGTTATTCTAAAGAGTATTCTCCCTGAGTAACAAACCATAAATTTGCAAGTTAATTAGAACACAGATCTGACTTTTTTTTTCTCCATCCCATTCCTAATTCTCCGTGTGTAGAGTGTTGGTTCTGTTCAGTCCATAAATAGGGAAAGGAAAACATGAAGATAAGACATAAGGGAGAGTCAGGCAACAAGAAGCAGGGGCATTCAGGAAAGCTACTGCTGGTGGAGTCTGTTCATTTAATCTCAGCCAACAGGCTACTGGAGTCTGAGGACTTGGCCCCAGTTCTCTAATGCCATTTACTACCTGAGTAATATCAGGGTCCTCATCTGCGAAACAAAGTAATAACCTAGCTACTTGTGCTATTGTTGTGAAGAATGAATGAAAAATGCACGCAGGTCTTTCAACAGTTGCCTGAGTCACAGGAAGTCCTCAATATGTGCTTAATAATCATTACTGAGCAAAGTTCCTGCTAAGCGCATAGTTGATGTTAGAAACAGCCACAAAGGTGGACTAGGGAAGAAGTCACAGGGAAAGACATCTTTCCTGACTTTCTTCTGACTCACACACAGTGGACCCACCTCCTTAACCCTTTGACTGCAGAGCACTCAGAAATGAAACACGCCTAAAGGGGTCATTTGCACCAAACAAACATCCTGTTTGAATGCCTATGCGTGTTTTTCTCACTCAGGTTAAACTGGCCTGATTTTCACAGACCAGACGTGCACTGCCCATAGCCATCAGTTCAGGAGGCCCAGTTCCTTATGTTGGCCACCTCTTTATGTTGACCAGGCCCAGTTCTTTATGTTGGCCACCTCCGTATGTTGACCAGTTCCTTGGGTGGCCAACTTACAGATCCTCTACCGTACTTAGATACAAAGGGAAATTTCTTAGTGCTTTTGAGCCTGACAAGACAACACTGGCTCACCCCGTTTCAATGTCAAGGGTAAAGAAGATGCCACCTCGAATAACTAGAGGTCTCTGCAGAAGAAGCTGTGCCATATAAAGCAATTAAGAAATAGTTATGTGCCCAGCATTATTCAGTGGCTGTAAAAGAAAGCATTCCTTCCACAAAGGAAAGTATTAAGCAGCCGTAACGTTAGAAAAATAACACCACTGACCCTGACATGGCAAAGCACTTAGATTAAATTTAGCCCTGTTAACATATTCTTTAGAATATACTGTTTGTTTACAAAATCTAACTCTGTATTTTTCTAAAACTGTCCTACCTTCTTCATGAGATCCCTGGACATGTGTATAAACTGTATGAACAGAGACCATGAACACAGAATAAATCGAGAAGCAAAAGCTGATTTTCATAGAAAACAGGCTGGGAATAAAATTGACAAAGGGATTTATAAACAGCGATTGATACTTAAATTATTTCTGGAAGCAAATGGATACCCAGACACACAGAAGAACACAGCTGCAATGAACTCTAGCTGCTGATAATCTCAGGAAGCTCACCTCTGGGACAACTCCCTGAAAGTAAATCAAGATTATTCCGGTTCCCCTCACCAAGTGATTCTCTTTTTCCAAGACCCACGGTTTAGATTGTATCTGAACTCACTTTCACCCATGTTGTAAGATAATTACAAAGAATCCAGAAACGTGGAAATGAACTGGGAACGTTGCAGGCTGCTTCAACAAATCTCAGCACCATCTGTTAAAATATTAAGATGCTTGTTTAAAAAGTTGGCTGTCAGAGAAGGAGGTCACAGCACAGACAGTGGGGAAGTTCTTTTAAATAATTACTTCTTACTTCTCTTTCCTCTACACGAGCAGTAGGGCACTGAGCCAAGGGTGACTAGCCCAGAGATAAAAGAACATCTCTGCTTGCCTCCTCCTGGCCCAGGTACCAGCAGAAGAGAACCTAGAGAGTCTTGGTCATCAAATGAGAAAACATAACATCAAAAGATTGTGGCATGTTTGTACATTTCAGTGAGTGACAACAGTCCTTTGGGAAAATATACAGGAATGTCATCTATAATTAGAAGTCAAAGAGACATTTAAAGGGTGCATTATACTTAAGGAAGACACCACATAAATGTATTTTACCCAGGTATGGCGATCTCTCAGTAATCTCAGGGTTCTGGGGTTCCTTTTGTAGGTTAGATGCTTTTCAAACAGGGGCAGTTGAAAACAGCTTCAGGTGTGTAGATGATGATCAGGCCAAATGTCACCATTCCAAGGGGCTTACGTAAAGCAAAGAAAGCCTTCCACCAACTAACACCACTGTTAAAGGCCCAAGTCACATCAGTGGTAAGCAACTGGACAATGACAGCCCTGGGACTACATATTCTTTTGGCAAAGGGAAATATATACATTAGTCTCCCTTGAGTGGTCATAATGGTAATAAATGTAATAATAGTAACAGCAGCAATTAACAATATCCTTTGGACGAGAACCAGGTACCAGGCATTATGTTAAGGGTTCCATCTGTGATTTATTAAGTCTTCCAACATTCTGAGGTATGTACTATTGTCGCATTTTACAGGGGAAGAAAATGAATACTTACAGAACTTGAGGACCTTACCAGAGGGCTCATCAGCTAGTTCTCACAATGAGAACTGATACTGACTCCAGAGACTGATCGTCCCTGTAAGCACGATGTGCTATTGCCCACGGACTGAGACTCATGCCGGCCTGCTTACATGAAGGAGTATCACCATAAGGCCATGGGTAGTTAACAAGGAAGATAGGGATCTCAGAAGACCCAACACGCTTCATGGAGTCAAAAAACGCAGCTGAGTCACTAGAGGGACTCCGGGAAGCACAAGCGCACGGCTTTCACTTGTGTGCCACTGTTGGTGACACTCAGCTACTCTGCACATCTGCTCTGCACTCTGTTAACTTCCTTCAGTTCTCTGTAACTGACCAAACCCAGCCTGCAGATTGGTTGTCCTTGAGTTAGGACATTGAGAGACAGGGCCTCGAGGACTGAGGAGGGGCCTGATGTCAGCAGAGGTTAAGGCAGAGGCAAACAGCTGTGGAAGAGGCTCTGCACATAGTGGGCTCCATGCTGCTTGAGCTGCATAGGGAGCAATGCTGCGCCCTTCCTAGCATCCTGCGCCTCACACTTGTGACATCTACAGAGATTATCTATACCCAAAAGGGAAGACAGGATTACTTCTCAGACTCAGCAGTCTATGTGTCCTGACTAACCAGATGAAAAGTACACACGTGAACATCTCTCCTGCTAGGTGTAGTGAGCACAAAGAGTGCTAACACAGACAGACGTGTAACTTACACAAGACTCTCCCACTCCTCTTTTCTGCATTTGTTTCAAAGTCCTGTTTACCAGAATGAAAAGGTGCATGGGTTCTGATTTCCACTTACTAGGAGGCTGGTCATTTTTCATCATTACGTATAGGGGTGGCTCTGAGTTTAGCTCAACCGTCTGTCGTCCCTCTCCAGCCTGAGGGATTCACAGCAGGACCCGGAGAGTTTGCCAACCCTCTCAAGCAGGCTCTCAGGGCAGGGTTAACAAGTCACTTCTGGGCCCGGGTCGACCAGACAAGAAAGAACAAACCCATACACAGGACTGGACAGAGCCAGACGTGGGTATGACAGAGCTCATAACAAAAGCAAAGTGCCCTCTATTATGGAAAAAGCACCCTGCAACAATCACTATTAAAGCCACAGGTGTTCAAACAGGACTCTTCAACAAACTCCAAATGTCCCTAGAGCAAAAGTGTTAAAAATATTCTTGTGGTAAGCAAGATTTTCGTGCAAAGAAAAATTAATGATGTAAATGTTACTCAGTGACATAAGCCAAAAGATCAATAGGCCTTTATGGGATGCATGATCCATCCACTGGAAACGGTAACTTGAAAGGGGGCAAGTTGCTTAAGAAATTTTTTTTTTCTGAGACAATTAAGCTCTGAAGACATGGGTCTTGAGTGTCATTAGGTTAGAAACCAACCATTAACATATTTCATCCAGGAGGCCCTTTGGGACCATACAGCTTCCTGCTGGCGTCAGTTTATAAAGGATAAAGGGATATGGAAGTAAAGGTGTATTGTAGAATCCTTTTTATGAAATGCTGCAACCCTGAGATATTCTGCTTAACTTCTTCAGGCTCTTTAAATACACTTTGAACAAACTGGTCGGACAGGCGAGAGGAAGCACAGCAGATCTGGTTATAACAGGAGTGAGTACGATCCCAAGCTCTGCTGTTTGCTAGCCTTGTTACAGCCAGTAAGTCCTTCAACCTCTCCTGAGTTTCAGAGTCTTACCTACTCACCCCAGTCCCACTCACAAATGACTGTCAAGCACCTGCCCTACCTATTTCATAAGATTCTGAGGATCAAATTAAAATATATATTAAAATCTTTAAAACCTTTAAACGGAGTACTCATCAAGCATTTTCATTTTTAATGGCGATACAAATCCTATTTTACCCAGCTTTCAAAAAAATAAGGTCCATGTTGAGAATAGATTCCAGAATCCATGTTCAAATCTCAAACTTAAATCTAAGCTCTGCAAATAAATCTCGGGAATTTACTTATGCTGCTGTCTCCACAGCAATATGAACAGAACATACACAGTTGGCAGAGCTGTACAATGCCGCACACAGGGCTAGGCTAAAAGTGGATCCTCAGTGGAGCACGGATTTTCTTCCTCAGATTCTATGGCCCCTTCAAACTAAAACTTCTGCAATTACCTAATGTCTCTGTGGTACTACATTTTATCATGTGTAGGTATACATACACACCGTGCCCAAATGAACACAAAGCCTAGATTTTTCCTAGGATGCATTTTCCAGAAAATATCCTTCTAACTTTTTCAACTCTTATATTATTCCAAAAAGCACATGTATACAAACTGAAAGAAACTTATAAGGAATAAAGCTTTTAAAATCCTGACTGTTGTCATATAGTAACTTCCTATCTTAGCAGTTATTTTGTATTATCTATGAATGTATTACTTTTATTCTTAAAAGTGTTAATTTAAAATGAAGGGCAAAATGAACAAAACCTCCCAGAACAAAGCTTTACCTGAAAATTTCAGAAAGCACCATTTGCTAAGTATCACACCTGGTACAGGTGGTGAAACAACTCTTCTCTCCTTCCATGAGGACATAATACTTAATACCAATCATAGAAGATAAACAATAATTTAAACCATTACAGGAAAAAAATCCTCTAGAAAACTTTACTTTTGGGTTGTATGTAAATTTTCCAGTGCCATTCATTTAAAAATTCACAATACAAAGAATGCATCTCAACTCAAAAGCATTTTCATTTGACAAGAACACAAATGGACCTATTAAGACCCCAAAAGTATCCACATCCTCACAGAGTTAGCAGTTTTACAAAGGTGGGGTCAATACTGCTGACCACCCTGATCCAAGGTACCCACACTCTCAATGGAAAAGCACATAAAAACCCCTTGAGGCAAACTGTAGGCAGCTCAGCTTCAGCTGCCCTGAGGACTGCCCTAAATCAATTTAGAAAGGTAAGCTGCCAAGTTCTGGTGCATTTGCTGCGCTTGGCAAGAGAACAATGAGAAGTTATCAGGGTTCTCAGAAGGAAGCAGCATCTTAGAAAAGCTGAGATGTGCATTTTTTTTCTTTTTGATGGATAAAAGAGGGCACAGCTTCTGGACAACCTATCAGATGGTTTACTGTAGATTGTTCAGACATTATTCCTCTGCCCTATTTACCTCTATATAGATCTTCACTTGTAGTGAACACAGAACACTTTTTCCCATCAACCTTAGTCCTTTGCAGGGTAACTTTTCAACAAATACACGTGGAACTATTGTAGACAACACCTTCCACCCTCAGTAAAAGTGCTCAGAATTGGTTGCAAAGATCTCCTGTTTAAACATTACTCCAAAATTCAAGTTGGAATTTAATTGCCACTGTTAAAAGTATTAAGAAGTGAGACACTTAGGAGGTAATTAAATCATGAGGCCTCAGCCCTCATGAATAAATTAATGCTACTGTTTCTTGGAAAAGATTCCCAATAACAAATAAGTTTGACCCTCTCTGCTCTCGCACTCTCACCCCCAGCTTTCTGCTATGGGATGACACAAGGGCCCTAGCCAAATGCCGGCACCATGCTCCTGAACTTCCCAGCCTCCAAAACCATAATACAAGTAAATTTCTGCTCATTATAAATAGGCCAATCCATGGTATTGTTATAACACCATCAGACAGAATTTTAACCACCCAAATGATACTGAGAATATCGCAGGCCCGTGCACCATCCCGCCAATCCTGCATGATGTCCAGGGAAGAAACAACTCCCCACAAATGTGCTCCAGGCCTGCAAAATCAATTTCTGGACCCAAGAATCTATGTTTTAATAAGCTCTCTGGGTCAATCTAAGCACTGTCAGGTCTGAGAAACACTGCCTTAAAGCAATTCTCAAATTTCAATGTGTTTATGGATTAACTTGGTAATTCTGCATTATGGTTCAACAGGTTAAGGCATGAAGTACAGTGTGTCTGCCTTCATGTCATAGGAGTGCTGCCAACCCATGCACCATACTTAGAACAGCAAAATATTAGAGAACAGAGTCCCACTGATCTTATTCTGTGTACTATGATAATCTATCAGCAAGACAACTGGGGAACCAAGGTTATGTGATGTTGAAGGTGGTGGTTGTAAATAATTTAGCCACTGTCTGAAATACTGTGCATTTCATTTCAGAAAACCCCATACACTGCATGTTTATGCACTTCAGTTTAAACAGTGAGCGCTGCTGGAAAATGTGATGCTGTTCAGTGTCTAAACCATAGCGTGGTACCTGGAGGTCTGTAGTTCTAATCACACAGTGAGTGCTTCACGTTTGTCACTCACGTCTCCTTCACCCACGTTATGAAGACATTTACAACCAACTGATCCACAGGCTCATTACTGTTCATGAGCATAACAGCCCACAAGACCAATAGGTAGCAGTAAAAATAGAAATAGCCACAATCGCTACTGAGCTAAGAATTTTCTATACACAGAAAGTGATAACTGTATCTTGCCACCAAAAGAACAAATGCTTTCTAGTCTTTGAAGGAAGAAAAATAAAGATTTTCATCTGAACTCAGTTCCTTAGAAGCTTTCAGATTGATCTCTTGGAGGTGCATGTACTACACAGATACAGAAAAATCTGGCTTCCAGTCCCAAATTTAGCCCTCTAATCATACTCTAGTCACCAACTATATCACTTATAATTTACCTACCTGGAAACAGAGAACCTGTCTTTCCATTTTATTTAGCAATGACAAAGAAGCTCAACCATTTTTTTTCCAATAGGGATTGTTCTGTCTCCCCAGCCTTCAGGTTTTCCTATCTGCAAAACAGGGAAACAGGGACACCTTTAAAAATTATGAAAATTGGCTCGGCGTCTGTGGCTCAGCAGGCTAAGGCGCCAGCCATGTACACCTAAGCTGGCAGGTTCAAATCCAGCCTGGACCCGCCAAACAACAATGATGGCTGCAATCAAAAAATGGCTGGGCGTTGTGGCGGGTGCCTGCAGTCCCAGCTACTTGGGAGGCAGAGGCAAGAGACTCGCTTTAGCCCAGGAATTGGAGGTTGCTGTGAGCTGTGATGCCACGACACTCTACCCAGGGTGACAGCTTGAGGCTCTGTCTCAAAAAAAAAAAAAAAAAAGAATTATGAAAATTAACAACAACACAAGTGAAATGTCCAGCAGCTAATGACTGGGTCATGGTTGACACTCAACAAAAGAAAGCCCTAGAATTTCATACTGCACATGACATCCTGACACTGCTTCGTCCCTCTCTCAAGAGACTTGGATTTGGTCAAGAAAAGGTGCTAGTCAAGCTATAAATGCTGAGCAGGCAATATTCTACTACTAACAGTAAATTCATAGAAATCTCTTATTTCTTACTATTACCACCATAATTTCCATCAAAAAGGGAAAAGCTATGAAGTCTTAGATTTATAAATATATACTAAATACCACTCATCTGGGGCTTCTGAGAAAGAGAACGAAAGACATGTCAATATCCCTCTACACTTCTATCTCATCCTTACCGATACACAGAAAATAAAGAAATAGAACCACTTTACAAGTTGTCCAACAGGAAAGATATTATAATTAACTGTTCCTATTTCTAACTTTATTGAGAAACTTTCACACTTAGATGTTCTCATCTGAACGAAAAGGGAAATAATGTGCAGTACAAGCCACTGCATGCGTATACTTGTGCCTTCTTCTGGATCACAGAGATTCCTTTTCCGTATTTTTCTGGAATCACTGTCTTACATATTTTCAACCCTGACTCACCCTCAAAAGAAATAAGCAAACCAGTCATGTCAGAGAAACATGGATAGTCTCAGCACTAACTTACTGATAGAGAAAATAAATATTAGAAGAATTCTGCTTAAAAATGCAGAGAGTAATGCTGAACTTAAGGGTTTAGATGTAGATTCTCTGGTCATTGAACATATCCAAGTAAACAAAGCACCCAAGATGCATCGCCGAACTTACAGAGCTCATGGTCACATTAACCCATGAACTCACCCTGCCACATAATCCTTACTGAAAAGGAACAGATTCCCAAACCAGAAGAAGAGGTAGCACAGTAGGAAAAGATACCCCAGAAGAAACTAAAGAAACAAAAACTTAATGCACGGGAATAAATGCAAATAACAATAAAAGAATAGACTGTAGATGTCTTGCCACACTTTTGCACAAGCATGTACACACATCCACTCACACAAAGGTAACTATGGAAAGTGATGGATCTGCTGCATTCCTTATCTGTAATAATTGTTCCATAATGTATATGTACATCAAAACATCATGCTGTATACATTAAAAGTATATAATAAAAGAAGGAAATGTAGGGAAAAAAACTAAAAAAAAAAAGAACTCGGCTTCACCCCAACTGTGGTGTAGCGAGCAGCTCCTCAGGCTTCATTCTGCCCTGTGTGTATCCCACAATCATTCTGGTGCTCATGTTGAACAAAGCACCATGGTGGAACATCCAAGAAAAAAAAAAAAACAAGCTGAACCACAGAGCCAGCCTACCCTAGGGTATCTTCCAGTCTATAAAGCTAAACCATGAACTAACTTATCTCTACGTTACAGCTTCCTCACCACATCTACTCCCCCCCCGAAAAAAGAAGCTAGAGTTTTCCCCAAGAGATGTGTGCTCAGCGGTAAAACCAAACTGCCTCGTCCAAGGGTAAAATATAAAATTTTCCTATTATGGGGTCCTCTGCTATTAACCATTATGCAGTGAACGGTCCCCAACTTTTTGGCACCACGGACTGTTTCACGGAAGACAGATCTTGCATGGGGTGGGGACAGCTCAGGCCATGATGTGAGCCGTGGGGAGCACCTGAGGCCGCTTTGCTCCATCACCTACAGGATGCCGTCTGGTTCCTAAGATTCAGGGAATACAGGTTTTCATGGGACTTGAGGCGGGGGGATCTGGAGGGGTGAGAAGAAGGTGAAGGAATAGGCAGAGCTCTGTGGCCCAGCTCCTAACAGGCTGTGGCCCAGGACCAGCCCGCTGCCCAGAAGTTGGCACCGCAGCATTACAGATACTATGCCATTAAGACTGCAGGTTCTGAAGTCAGACAACGAGCTGCGTGTTCACTAGTGCAGTGGTTCTCAACCTTCCTAAAGCCGCTTTGTATTTTCATTGTTACAAAGGGGTCGCAACCCACAGGTTGAGAACTGCTGGACTCGTGGTAGTCTTTGGACAAGTTTTTTAACCTCTTTAAGTCTCTTTCCTCTGTAAAACAAGGCCGATCAGAGTCCCTCTCTCATGATGTTACATGAGACGTCCCAAGTCCTCAGCATAGTGCTTGACCCAAAACGTAACAAATGTATTTTAAGTTTTCTGGATATAGACTGGGGTAGGCAAGGACAGCCACATGCTTCCGGGAACCTGAAGAGAGCATGACAGAGAAGCAAGAAGAACAGGCAGAGGAAAAACACCCCAAATTTCCCACACCCTCTCTTGACCTAGGCTGAAAGGCCCTGTCTATCATGGAGCCTGCAACTTACCCTTAGAATCCAAAAGTGAGACTCAAGCATTAATAAGACTTATTAAGACTTAATAAGCTCCAAAGGTGAGTAGTGCACATACCTAAGGTAGAGAACCACTGTGGAAGACAAAGTGTTTTATAACTGTTTGAGTATTTGTTTAGATATGATTGAGCTAAGAAGTGATGCTTTAGTTTGAGGTCAATAAAGGTGCCTGATCTCAAAACCTCAGGGTCACTGTCCAAAATTCCAGCTAGACGTCTTCCTGATGGAGTCAGTTACTCCTGATTCTCTAGCACCATTAGCGCAGGGCTCCTGCTAATCCTGTGGGGAAGGACGGCCTTGTGCAGAAGCGCCCTCTCTCCTCTGCTCAGAGGTCTAGCCAGCCCCATCTACGCTCACCCAACATCTCCAGACCCCTCTCGTCTCACAGCGACACATCTCCGGGGGGACCTTCACTAATTTATCCAAGATGATGTCGCCACATCACTTTCATACATTTATCATCAAGTCTGAGTACTAATAAAACTCATCTAACATAACTTCACTTCTAATTTTTTTGGTGCACTAGTATATATTGGTTAGGTTTCCAAGCAGTTAAAATATAAACTGTCTAGAGGAGTTTAAAGAAACAAATCCATCAATAATTCAAACTACTACAATTATTTAATCTTCTTTAGCAGGAAAATGGGAAGAAAGTCTTGCATTTTACTAAACATTCTGGTCAATGTTTAGTAAAATAGTGGTCAATTCAAAATGTGAATACTGCAGGAAGTTATAGTATTATTTAAGAACCGCTATCCAAAGAGAGATAAAACAAATTTACAGAAAAACTTTATTATTAAACAGATATTTAATTTACCAGGATTCATACCTCTCCAATTATATAAAAATTTTTTTGGAGGTGTGATTAAAGAAGAACCACTCCACTTGACTTAGCAATAGATCTGAGCTAGCTGATCAAACAGATTACCATCTGGTCAATAAATTGCTATATGAAAGGCTATTCTAAAAATATCTTCATAGAAGTACCTAAAATCTCCTCAAAATGTAATGACTTCTAATTAATTTATGCTAGCTAGCAGGAAACAAACTTTCCGTGTATACCTAAGATTCCCACTTAGAATACAATTACCCAAACCTCCAGATTCCCAAATTATTTCCCCACAAGGAGATGAAGTTACATTTCCCAATTCTACTCACTTTTCCAAGAGGCCACTATAAATTAAGTCTTGTGCATTAGGGCACTCTCTACCAGCCTTTAAAATACACGAGTCCATCAACCTGCTTCAGCTAGCAGTAAAATACACACAATATGCATTTTCTTATTTGTGCAAAGTAAACAGCTGCAATACATAAAAGCAAGCAGGTAGCTGGCTATTCACCAACTCTGAGACCATCTAACTCTTCTGTGAAATGGACAAATCACAATTCCTTACTCATAGGTTACTGTGAGTCACATGAGAAAATGTATGTAAAAGCATAGTGTGAAATCCTAAAGCAGAATGATTATGAAATAAGAAACATACACTCCTCTACCAAAATGATATTCAAAGGCTGAAATACAGACACTAAAAAAATAGTGAAACAATTCCTCCACTTGAGCTGCTGTTTCTGAAGTGTCAGGTGTTAAACTGGAGCCAACATTCTCTTAAGATGATACTCCTTCCAAAAAACTTAAATCAGGGGGCGCTAGATTGTATCTGTACATCTCTTTCTCATACTTGCAGATGTAGGTTATCCTACTAAACCTCCAACAAGTCAAAAGCAGCAAACAAGAAGTAAACTCAAAAGGAAGAAGTCCTGAGAAAACAGCATAACGTTTTTGGTGAGTCACATCCAGGTTTGCACGGGGAGGATGCAGAAGCAAAGGCCTGGTACGTGTTCTTTCTGCACCAGCAGCCCCAGACACCCTGGCTTCCACAAAGCAGCGAGGTGTTGAAGTGACTCTGGTCAACACAGCATGCTCATGATCCCAATGTACATTTGATTTGGCTCAGGATTGCCCAATCGAATTTGCTAACACAGTCGACTCCAGAAGAATCACCCATTAAAAACAATCCAAATACAGACTCTAAATGTGCATAAGGCCTTTTGTGATCTCCACTGGAGCCTATAGTATCTAACAGCTGCAACTGTGACTGCTCCAGCTAATTGCTCTCAACAACGAAAATAAACAATCGCTCCAGGAAGAAGACTGTACTCGCCAAATATTAATGAATTTTTTAACAGTCAGAAATCTCGAATCTTGGTTCAAATGCCTTATTGCTAAAAAGTCTCAAAGAACAAACATGGGGTTAAGGAAGCCCAGAAAGAAAAGTCCTTATTTTGTACTTAATCCGCTCCCCCTACCCACCTCCCCAAAAAAGGAATGTGCTTTGCCTTTGGAAGAATTTAAGCAATCTGAGATATTTTAACTCATGTATAACTTTTTAACATATGGGGGAAAAAGAGTCGCACTGATTGGAGCTATTTTTAAAGTGCAGCTCTACTGTAAAAATAGACATTTACTCATAAGGATGCTTGAATAGAGAACAAGCCCAATCTACGTCTCATTGTTAAGAAAGGGGTGAAAAAAGGCTGTCGTGCTTTCTGGAGAGCCATTTATGGTCCGCCTGTGATGTCATGGCAGGATCCAGGTGCACTCTAACGAGCGGCTTTCAGTCTCATCAATTCTTTTAAAAGTGCTCTTCTACCATCAGCTACTTCGCTGAGCACATGCAATAAGGAGCCAGTATTTACCCAGACCCTCGCAGGGGAGAGCATCACTGCAATCAGAGACCCAAGGAAGGAGGAGGAGAAATTATTCACCTACAATTGGGCTCATCGTTGTCCTCTCCATTAGGGAGGGAAGCATTTTCTTCTGCAAAGAAAAGGACAGAAGTAGCTGGCTTACAACTACCTGTCTGTCCTCGGTCCATCAAGAAAAGAAGTAGTTTTACACTTGTCCTCTACCCATCCATGACTCTGCAGCACAGCAGAAGTTTGCAACCAAAGTACCCACCTAAGACATCACGACCCCAAACTGAGGTTTGGAGAGGTCACCCCAGTACCTGGACCTAATTTATCTCCAGTGTTTATAAAAGCCTGGAAGAATGGGGCTGTAATGGGAAACCATGCAGAACTTCTTAATTTTATACCTCCTTGAAATAATGTCTGCAATCATCGATACTACAAAAACTAGATAATTTCCATTTGATGTATCTTAGAAATCAGAAATGCACCATTTTACAGTCTGTTCAAATCATTTTCTTTATATACTCAAAGATCAAAATCAAGAAAGGGGAAAACATCTTTATTAAAGTAAAAAAATAAATATGGAAGTTTTAGAAAGTTTACGAAAAAGATTAGACATGATCTTAAAAAGGTACTCAAAAATGTGTTTTATAGAAGGACTGAGTAAATTTTGACTTCTACTTGTGTACTTGATAAATTTTCTATCATAGATTGAAATAATTCATAGGAATGTAAAGATTATTGAGTGCAATGTAATAAAGCACTATATGCACTTACCTCTGTTCAATTTCTAGACAGCACACATATCTTGGGAAATTTCAGAAATCTGATTCCATAAAAGGATAGTTATGAGCATGCATTCGGCTCATGCTTTAGCACTTCGATGGTAGTGATGGGCAAAATTTCAAGGGTGAGAAGAGCTGAGTTCAGATACCAGGTTTCACATTAGCAAAGAACTGTGGAGAACCTTCACTTCTCTGGGCCTGGCTCACACATCTGCAAAATAAGGAGCTGAACAAGACCTCAAGGGTAGCTTACAGCTCAAAACCAGAGCAAAACATAAATTACGTCTTTAGCCTAGAAACAGCACAGTATAAAGCAAGGACCTGGCGCAAATTAAGTGAAAGAATTAACGAAAGTTTTGTAAAAAACAAAGCACATGTTTAAAACAGAGCTTCTCATCCTGTGTGCCCTGATGTGTGGCAGGGTCTGTTGAGATAATGATTTTCTCAGGACAGAGGACATGAAATAGTTTGGGAAGTGTAAATATGCTACAATTACAGCAAAAAGAAAAAAAATCCTCTTTACTAAGTTTCAGACTAAACTTATAAAATATTCTCACCACCCTTTGTTTGTTTGCCTTATCATCCCGTACTCAGGTCATCTAATCTGAAGACAGAAGATGCCTACAGCAGTTGACTGCAGGAAGCAGAGAAGCCTTCCTTTTGCAATACGTGGAGGTTACTTCTCTAAGAGTAACTCCTGAAAAAACAGAACACTTTCACCATATGGTTTGGTTCCTACAGAGAACACACATCAGTAACCATTCTCATTTGATGAAACTCTGCTAAAGAACATTTAATACAGCACATCAACTACAATTTCTGGTGCAACATCTATGATGACAACTATCCTTTTTTGATAATACCAAAATCAGAAATGTTTGATGTGAAAAATCTGCATAGTTTCTTACAATTATTGCTACCTACAACTTCACAGAACGTTTTTTGAAAGAGATTATTTATAACATGCACATAAAAGCATGGGGCTTTGCTTTCAACCCAGAGCTCACTTACTTCCCAATAAGCTGCTTTTTCTTCAGATTCCAAGAAACAAAGGCTCTACATCTTTTGGATTTCTGAGCACCTACATTTATGGGTCATGACACTCCCCACCCCATTTTCACAGCAGCACCTTTGCCACAAGTGAAATAAAAAGGCCACAATCCAGATAACAAAGCTACCTTGCCAACTGTGCTTCATTCCAAAGGGTGGGTCACCCTGAACGTGGTTGCTGGTCTGGTCACGTCTGCAAGGAGGTCCACAGATAGGCTGTTTGCTTCTGAAACACATATTCAGCTGGACAGGAGTGATTCTCTAATGAGTACACCATGTAAATCGGAGTTAGAGACCAGCACGTCGCTACTGTAGGTCAAGGGCCCTGTAAACCAATGAGCCCTTTCCAGGGATGGGTTTTTTAAATGGTCTTTCCTTCCTGTGGTTCTGCATTGGAATGGTTATCAAACCAACTTCAAAACAACAAAAAAGGAAAAAAACTTGGAGACTAAAAAAGAAAAAAACATCATCATGGAAATATGCGAGAAACATTTGGACTGTATTAATTTTCCCCTTGCCTTTATGATGACACTTGAGTGCTGTGTAAGAAAAATGTAAAATACATATCCAACATAAGAATGAACCAGGTACAACAGCACTAGAAATAATACAAACACTAAAAAAAGTGTGTGTGTGGGGGGTCACCCTATTGTCTCAAATCATTGAGTATGAAGGGCATATACTCTGAGAAACAGGTGATTCCAATATTCTATTATTAGGGAGAGTTTATTCTCTTCTAATCCTTTTGCAGACACTGCCCAACATGCCTCCCTTTTAGAAGGCAACAAGGTCTTTCCTAGCAAGTTCTATGCAACTCCCCATATCATATACAATCTAATACGGCAAATATTTGGCAAATATTTTTAGTGCTACAATAGGAATGGGCAAAGGAACAAAATTTAGACATTTAGGTACTTTGTATTTCAAATCCTTAACTGATCTGAAATTTAACTAGTTATGAACACAAAAAAGTCTGACAAACTCATAGGTCTATATCTAATAGAACTTAATATGTATTTTAACTCCCCAGAAGACATGACAAGTGGACAGAGGCTTACCTATATCTTTAATCACAGGGTTTTCTTCTTGAATCGCTTCCCCAGTATCTTTCAAATCTCATCTATTCTAAATGACCCAGCTCAACTGCTACCACTTCTGTGGCTCAGTATTCCCACTCACGGACCCACTCTGAGCGCAGACACACACATGCACACACAGGAGGCCCCTTCCTTTCTCCTTTTTTTTTTTTTTTTTTTTTTTTGAGACAGAACCTCAAGCTATCACCCTGGATAGAGTGCCGTGGCGTTCACAGCTCACAGCAACCTCCAATTCCTGGGCTCAAGCGAGTCTCCTGCCTCCGCCTCCCAAGTAGCTGGGACTACAGGCGCCCGCCACAACGCCCGGCCATTTTTTGGTTGCAGCCACCATTGTTGCTCGGCCGGCCCGGGCTGGATTCGAACCCGCCAGCTCAGGTGTACGTGGCTGGCGCCTTAGCCCGTTGAGCCACAGGCGCCGAGCCCCTTTCTCCTTTTTAAGCGTCCTCTGTGCACAGCATTCCTTCCTGCATAGTTACTCGTGGATGTAAATCCAGAGCATGTGACGGGCTCCAGAAGACAGGTGTGTTTCTTCCACACAATTTATGTCTGCACCAATAGACCATTTTCTTACATTTATGTCTACAAGGTTGACATAAGGAATTTATTTGGAAAAGTAACACCCACAACTGTTTTTGAATTTCAGTATCAATTTAGTCCTAGCCTGTATCTTCAACTATTTAAAAAGTAAAAGTAATGTTAAATACTGAGTTTGAGATCTTAAGATTGTGGTGTGTCTCACTTCAATGTAGAGTACAACCAGTCACACGTACTTTTAATACTTTTCAAATTCATGGTATTTTGCCATATTAGTGTTTTCCAAATTGTCACTCTGTATATCATGGTTAGAGAGAGCAAGACAATGCAGCCAAACTCCTATGTAGAGAGAGAGAGTGCCTTTCCAAGTATTGACTACTTTTACTTTTATTTAGCTTCGGAAAGGACTGAAGCAACTTAATGACGATGAGAACATCTGAGGATTGGTGAAACTACATGATACTGATGTCAGATTGAAAATCAGCTAATAATACAAAAAAAGAAAAGAATCTGTAAGAATAGAAGAACAGAATCACTTTTGTGAGTTGTAATGCGGTTCATCAAAACTATGGCAAATTAGTTTGATGATTGCTTCTGGACTCCCCTGGAACGTGGGACACTGCAATCTTGGCCTAGTGGCTCTTCTGTCCTCCCTTCTAGGTGAGAAGGTGGTCAGAGCCATATCCTGCTCATTTTTATACACCCAGAGCACAGCAGAGTAGACAACATTCTATTGACCAACAAAAAATTCCTTCCATTTATGTTTATGAACCAGAATTCTGGAAAGGTTAATTTCAAGGTTATCTCAAGGTCCATCCTACATTAAAGCCTAGCTATATTAATGGTACAGATGTTGAATCCTTCCCATCCGAAGGTAATTTTCAGAGAAAGAACATGAAGGACGTTACAAGTAGAGAAATATGGGCTACTTGTTGCAATGACAGACTGCAAATCTCTTTAATAATAAGTATGTATGATATTAGCAGTATCTGTTTCCTCCCACTGTGTGCTTCTAATATGGTAATAGAGGCATAAAGAAGAAAACCACTGCCTCTTTTTTTCCTGCTCAATAAAAGGCATATGCGTATTATTCTGAAAGTATATTAACAGAGTCAGACATTAAAATTTCAATATACGTATTGTTAGTACGTGTACATACATTTTTTGCTAGCTAACCCTATAAACCAGTAGTTGCAAATCTCCACTACAATTTCTTTTTGATCCTCTTCTAAAGGGTGGAAATCTTGCAGTCTTTTTCAAAAGGAAGGTTAAATTGCTACCACTTTTCCTCAAATCAGATTAAAATAATGTAAAATGATATTCAGATTATGAATTCGTGTCAGCCACTCTAACATTGAATTTTGATATTGTTCAGATGATGTACAAGCATAGGTGAAAAAGGATTCTGAGAGAGAAAAATGAAATTTCTCCTCAATTACACCAGTAGTTACTACACTAACCTTTACTGAGAATTTTCCCACTATCTGCTGAATTATGAAAGAACTGCTGACATGCAACCAGTCAAAATACTCAGTCAAAATACTGAGAAAGCATGCAAGAGGAGAGATGTGAGGGGAGGATGCTCCACAGTCACGAAATGAGAGTATTAAATTCATATAATAAAAAAGGGAGTATGGAGATCTGAGATTAATTGCAGGTTAAAATTAGAAGCATCTTGTCACTCAACCACGCTCTTGACTACTAGGTTGTGAGTTCAGGACAATTCCTTTTAGAATGGCTTTACCAAAAAAGCTGACAGAAAAAGAATGAAAAGAAATCATTTTAGTATGCTTTGTTTTAAAAAAGGTACTTCATTATTATATTGTATTTTCATTCATTCTATACAAGTAAAATCCTTGCAGCAAGAAATGTTTCCCTCCACTGATATTAAGGATGTATTATAAAAATTAACCAGGACATACCACATGGTGCTGCCACGGTTCATGACCACAGTATGAACAGCACACACCAACCCTAACCTAAAAGAAACTGAGTTTCAGATTTTAGAGAACAGTCCTCTTGACAATATAGCACTTGTGCCCCAAAACTGTTTCATACACCAACACTTAATCCCGTGAATTAGATGAGGGAACCATGCTTACCAATGGAAGCAAAGTAAGTTACCTTCCTTGGATTTGGTTTTCCTTTAGCTCGAGGAAACGTGTGAGGGCAATTCCCATTTGTGCAAAAAAGGTGGAAGGTCAAATCAGAGCCACAGAATGATGTCAGCATTCAACTTCCCAAACTTTACAACTAGCGGATGAAAGAAAGTACGTGCTCCCGTGAGAATTACCAATCTAATAAAATTTGAAAACTAATCAGAAGGTGTCATTCAGTCAAAAAATTTGTGCATGTTCTACTTCAATGTACTTGCCTTTTGGAATTCTTACTTTAGAGATAACATGCTTTCAACTAAAGTTCTGAGGGAACCTCTTAACTCACGAGAGCACGTCTTATTTATTACATTGAGCACAGGAGCCCCCAAAATGTGTACAAAGACCTACTCGCCACACTGTTCTTTCCCTTCAACTTTGTTTATTGATGTACTGAACATGAAAAAGTACAAAGAATCCAAACACAAAAGAAAACATGTACAGCCTCTTAAATACTCAACAGAATATATTTTCTATTCCAACAGATGTGAATTAAGTCATACTGTACAACTTCAAATAAATACCAGCCTTACATTTTATTAAGTGCTCTGATAAACACTGTAAAGTGAAGCACAATTTGCATGCCTTCTCATCAATGCCTTGGTTTGCTACAGTAGTATAGGAAAGAAGCATGTAGCTGCTGTTTTCCCATGAGGGAAACCTTATTAATTTTTTTTAAGTATATACACATATTTTATTTTTTAGTGTTTTTTTTTTTTTTTTTTAAACGCAGAAGGTTAACTGACAATCTAAATGCACCTAAGGATATGAGAAAGTGCTAAGCCAATTGATTTCTGAATAGCATTGAGTGGGTCAGCATGAAAACTCGCTTATTCACTTTAGCACGCGCCTCACAGTATATGTACTGTACTATACTGAAAAATTTTGTAACTACATTTTTAAATAATAAAAAATAAAACTCAAAGCAACCGCAAAGATAATGTACAACTATGTTATGCATAGCACATTGCCTGTTCTAAGGGGAAGCACGTGAGCATCTCAGTTTATACAAAAAGCAGGACGTAACTATATAGTTCTCAGTGCATCCTGATGAAGGCAATTTTTGCCTTCAGCTTTTTTGAAAATTTATTATAAGCTAGATGCTAATCAGAAAATATTTTGTATTTTTTAAAATTTCTTTCATACATGGTAAAGACTTATTTTATTATTTCCCCAAATAGTGGTTTAAGCATCATACAAAGTTAAATTTCAATAGCATACAGATATTTATGATTTTGGTATGAAAAATGTAAGGAAATTTGTTCAAAACCTATGGTTATACTCATTTTTTTTTTTTACCACAAACATATTTATAAACAAAAATGTAGCATCACCATAAACAGCTGAAGCTAGACTATCTACAGACAAAATTAGCAACAAATCTGATGCACTGTAAATTCAAGTCCTCAGGACAACAAAAGTGATTAAGCAAGACCTCAAGTAACAATGTTAATGCCATTTACAAAGGAAAAAACTGATACAAAAACATTCAAAACCTGAACATCACTTGGCATGTAAGGAAAAAAAAAAATCAAATTAGCTGAACGGTTCATAAACACAAGGTCTTATTTACATTACACAAAGCTCAGGTGTTAGCCTTGAACGTAACTTTCAAAATACCTTCAAATATACAACTCAGATCACTTTTGCTGATTTGCTGCAGTACAAGTTATGTGCAACGTCTTTTTCCTTAAGACAAAACAATTCTTCAAACAATACTGCAAGTACATCACTAAACACCATGAGCTCTATCTGAAGGGATTTCTTTAGGAAGAACAGATTTTTTTTTCCCCCATCTCTTGGTAATTTAAATTTCTTGCCTGCTCTTATATATTCTTTTGTAAATTTTATTTGTTTCAAAATCACAAATCAATGTGAGCCACCTATCACATAATAACCAGGATGATCAGACGCTCCACTGGTGATTACAAAAACGAAACCAGCAGTGTTTCCCCCATTGATTCTATTCCTTTCATACAAAGATCTCAAAAGTATTTTCTACATCATAAATCTTTCTAAATTTTCCAACCGCTGCAAATTTCCTGGTAAATTTTAAAAGCTCACTAGGTGTCATATGAAGAGATTTCTCAAAGTATTCAAGTCAAAATATTTGTTCCAGGACCAGTAAAAAGTTTCTCCAAATTTTCTTTTTTATAAAAATAGATGCTTTTTTTAAACCCACATCAAAGAGGCTCTTATCTCTTTGGCAAGGTACTGCTTTACGAAAAGTTCTCCAGTATTCTTACAATAAGCGTTTATAATGTAGCCCCCCCTTCCCCAACCCAAATCATAATTATAAAATAAATACTGTTTTTAACTTCATAAATAAAAATGTAAACTTCAAAATACTTTTCTTAAACAGACATAACAGCAATGCTTTAAATGTAAACCAAACACAAAGCTAATCAGAAAAAGGAAAAAAAGGGGGGGGAAAAAAGACACAACCAACTAAAGAATTACAACACAAAGCCTCAATATTTACTCACAGGTTCAAGGCAGTTATGTAAAAAGAAAAGAAATGTCTTCCCTTAGCTGAAACACTTTAAAAGGTCCACCTTCTTCAAAGAAGGCAATAGAATGCAATGTGACAGGTAAAAACCCTGTACCTCTTGTCCATATTCAAACATAAAAGATATTTAAGAAGTTTTAATTCAAATACTAGCAATAAAAAATCTCACATATTTCTTAGGATGCTAAGTAGTCATTTTATCCCCATCTCAACACTGACTTACAAAGACATTTACTAATGTATAAAGTTTCTCTTAACTTGCCTTTGTTGTATAGTTTTCATATATAAATGGACTGAGGACAAGAGCTCATTAGGCTTTGTGCGTTTTGTTTGTCTTAAAGGAGACCTGCAGTACTCTGTCTCCCAGACGGTATCCATTGAGGCTAGCTATAGCCATGGCGGCCTCATCATAGTTTGTCATAGTCACAAATCCAAAACCTTTGCATTTATTGGTGTTAAAATCACGGATGACCTTCACGTTGGTGACAGCTCCAAAAGGCCCAAACATTTGCCACAGGATACTCTCGTCTGCGTCAGGAGCCAGGTTGTACACAAATATACACCACCCTGTTCCAGGGTGCCCAGGGATATTAATTCCAGCCAAACTGGTCATTCCATCAATGGTCATTGGAGAAAACCTACTAAACAAAATAGGAAACACACACACAAAATAAGAACAGAGGTTAACGATGGACGTATTTCTTTTCCCTTTTCCATCCCCTACAATGTTAGTAATCCCCCTCCCCAACAGGTAAGTACTGCTATTTGATGTTTCAACCAAAGTCTATGTGGCTTTGCAGTGACATGCTAGACTACTGAGCTAGTAAGTTATGAAATGGCCATTACTTGCTGTACTAAATGTTCTCCATGATAGCAAAGAAATATATTTAGAACTGACTCCATGAATTAAGCAGGATTGGCGGGAGGGCAGGGGGGAAACCAACACATATGTAAACATGCTATAACGTCGCAACGCAATATGAAACAAATAATGGGGTTTTGAAAGACCAGGTGGCATCCAGTGGTATAAAGAGATTCCTTGAGTCAATTGTGCTTCAAAGAGTAGCTTTCCATTAAGTTATACATGCAAAATAAAACCCAACAAAAACTTAATGAGGGGTATAAGTATCACTCCCCAAATCAAAGAAACTAATCAATTGTGGGAAGGGAATTATGAGTATCATGAACCTCTATCATTACCTCTTTACTCCATAAGCCATATTGAGCAGATTGTCCAACCTGCAAAACACACATTTAGCAAACTTCAGTTTTTAATTTTTCCCCTTGACGTTAAAGAAAGCTGGGCTCTTTACTGCCATCTTCCAAGGGGATATTTGTACATTTTATGTGAAGTCTCAAAACACTGATTCTTTTACATTCCTGAGAGAATGGGTATACAATGCCACAGGATACTAGCTCTGCCAATGGAGATAGTTTCTCCTGACAGGGTCAGTGCTTGGCCGATGGTAGTGGTCATCTGAGGAAACCACTTGGACAGGGAATGTGGAAGCTCTGGAAGCGTTAACGTTTAGGTTCTCACCAGGCAAGTTCTACATGTACTTTATATAACTTTTATTTTTCAAAACTCTATTGGTTCCTGAGGATACTGATGTACACAGAGACTAAGGGGCTTGCCAAGACCACAGGACTAGTGAATAGTGGCATGATATTCAAACCCTGCAGTTTACAAAATTCTATGAAGGTCTCTTTAATCTCCCAACTCTGAAGAATCAAAGATACGTAATTACAGGCATAAAAACCTTACTGACAATCTCACCTAAGCCCTCCATTTCTTAAATGTGCTCAACTGAGGTCCAGAAGAGGAAAGACCGTGCCACTGCTCTAGTGAGCAATAAAGCCAGGAGTTCAGATCCTGAGTATGATGCTGTATTTAATTAAACTGTGCTGCAACCCCACTTGGATTTAAGAAGCCAGGCAGGCAAAACTTGAGTTCCTCCAAAAATTTTTAAGTGAATGCTATTGGGGTGGGCAGTTACTCTTTAAAACTTCCCACACTTCTCCTATGTCAAATATTAAATTCGTTTTATAGTATTTGATTCTCCTTGCTTTATCAGTTTTAAAGAGACCACTCTGATACCCCAAGTTTACACAGTGCTTATCAACTAATTACATTAGTTTCAAAAAGGTAAGGATAACTCAATACACAGCCATGACTGCCTACAACTGCCACAAGGCTAGACACTCTCCAAAGATAACTGTGGGCTAGGAGGTGGGGGTGGAGGGTTTGCACATTTTTTTTCTCTTTAACACTTATGAAAAGTTAAGTTTGAGTAAAGTCTCGACCTTATTATCTAATCTGTGGCATCAAGTGAAGCTGGAGCACACATGTGAAAGCAAGTCCTTTTAGTTTCATAAGAGCACTTCTCATCTGGTCTTTCAGAATGGGGAAAAAAGATACAGTCTCCTCACATCCCTGCCCCAAATCTCCACTAGAAATTTTGTGTTTTGTGAAAATGAACTGAGTGACATAATGCAAAGTGTAAGGGAAGGGAGCACGTCACCCTGACAAAGGACCCTCGCCTGCGAGTGTCTGCCTTGCCCCCTACCCTCTCACCATACCACAGAGCACAAGCCTGGGTCTCTGCACACTTACGATAAATATCTAGCAATTCAACAAAGACAATGAGGTCACAAAATAACCACCAATTACTTAATCTAGAATGAAAACTACCAGGAGAACCAGCTGGGCCAGAGGGTTTGCACACATAAGGGAGAAAGCACACGTGTCAAAAGAACACGTATGTGGGAAGGTTGTATTTTCTGCACTGGCGATGAATATAGCCAAACATGCCTTGCCTCTATACTCAAGAATTACGGTCACAAATACCAGCAATAAAGATGAATACAAACTGGTACCACCAATCATAAAATAATCTGATAAAAAAAAGTTTATCCGATTGTTAGAATGATCAATAGAGAATCCATCTGGCATATGATATCTGTAGAATGGAATAGGCTAAGTACTAAAAGGTTCAGAATAGAGAGGCACCTTATTAATTTACTTGAAATAGCTGTATCACCTATGTCCATTAACTGCATCCAGGTAGCAACTGTCACACTTTGCTACCCCTCACTTAAGACATCAACCACATATACAGAGACAGAATTTGCTTATCAAGTTTTCAGTATTTCTAAAACCAGGTAGAACCCAAATGTGTTCCAGAAGCAAATTATAGTCACGTATCACTTAACAATGGGGATATACTCTGCGATATACACATCATTATGCAGTTTTTCATTGTGGGAACATGAGAAACTGACACAAACATAGATGGTATAGCCTGCTACACACCTGGGCTGTATGGGACAGCCTGGTGCCCTGAGGCTGCAGACCTGGACAGCAGGGCCCCTGGGTACACACCTGGGCTATATGGGACAGGCAGGTGCCCTGAGGCTGTAGACCTGTCCAGCACAGCCCCTGGCTATACACCTGGGCTATACTGGACAGCCTGGTGCCCTGAGGCTGCAGACCTGTACAGAACGGCCCCTGGGTACACACCTGGGCTATACTGGACAGGCTGGTGCCCTGAGTCTGCAGACCTGTACAGAACGGCCCCTGGGTACACATCTGGGCTATACTGGACAGGCTGGTGCCCTGAGGCTGCAGACCTGTACAGAACGGCCCCTGGGTACACACCTGGGCTATACTGGACAGGCTGGTGCCCTGAGGCTGCAGAAATGGACAACAAGACACCTGGACACACACCTGGGCTATACAGGACAGCCTGGTGCCCTGAGGCTGCAGACCTGTACAGCAGGGCCCCTGGGCACACACCTGGGCTACAAGGGACAGCCTAGTGCCCTGAGGCTGCAGACCTGTTGGCAGGGCCCCTGCAACTGCAGCACAAGGTAAGGCATTTGCATATCTAAACACACACACACAACTAAACTGGGAAAAGGTTAACGGGCTGCAGTACAGTGTTACAATGGCTACTATATTATTAGGCAATAGTAATTTTTTAGTTCTATTACAATCTTATGGGACCACCTTTACATATGTGGTCTGTCCTTGACCAAAATGTTGTTATACAATGCATGCCATGTACATTCACCAAGGGAAAAAGATCTTGTTCCTTACCCTCCGTCTACTCCCCACCTTCCATTCCCTGGAGCCTCGAGGCAGGAAGGCTTTTATATCAGGATCTCTGAGGACCATCCTAATGGACCTCGTATGTGCCCTACCTGTGAAATCCCATATAATACCATGATTTCCACAAACGTCACTTGTTCCTCATTTTAGGAAAAATTTGTACCTTTGGAATTTTAGGCAAGTTAGCTACCCCATCCCCCCTCCTCCTCTTTCCTCATCAACAACAACAACAAAAAAAAAAAAAAAAAAAAAAATGAAGGGAGGAGTGATGAGCCTAGGAACCAGGGACCAGACACAGCTGAGCCCACATCTGTATGGTATGCAGCTGGGCCCAGACGTCGTCCCTGCTCTGTCATGGCTGCACACGCACCTCACCCTTGAGTGCTCGTGTGGGCGCCATGCACTCCACCTTGTAGCAGCTGGCAAACCGTCAACTACACAGCTACAAGAGAAAATGACGTGGGGCCTTGGACACAAGGCCCCATTGCTCCCTAGAATTCTGTATCTTTGGTGGGTTTGTCCATAGATCAATGATATTTTGTTTTTTGTATACGGTCATTTAAAATAGGAAGTCAATTTTAAATGGAGACCAAGCTAGTAGCCTCCAGAAGAACTTAGGGGAGCGGGTATGTGTATGATGATACACTATTAAAGTGTCCATTAAATATATGTATTTTAATATTAAAAATAAACATTTTACTTATCTTTAATAAATATACTGTACTCAGTGTCCTCGCTGAGCAATCCAAAAAGGACAGAGGTGGCCAGTGGCACCTGCACCAGTTCTTTAGCCCGAACATAATTCCACTTTATAAACAACAGTGGTTTTGGAGAATTACATTGGATAACCTAGCTTCAATTAAAATAACCTTTACTTAAAGAAAAGGTAGTTTTAAAAAAAATTCCTACAAATTAAAATAATCAGAAATGAGGATGACAGCAGTAAGAGAAACCCAAATAAATAAGACTATTTTATGATAATTCAATGTCTGACATGAGGTCAGATAGGAAATTCAAAATTAATATTATTTAAGTGTTATTGCTTTAAAAGGCATATTATTTATTATGATACTGAGTACATGAAAAATGAAGCCAGCCAGTATAATTAGCAAGATAACTGATATATTTTTTCATCATTAGCCCATCACTATTTTCTATGTTTTATCAGAATTGATAGTTTAATGAATATAATAGCACAAGCCCATGTACATATGTAATTTATGAAAAAATACATAGTAGGGGTATGTGTGCAAACATTTTTTGATCAACACAATCAGCAGAAATAAACTCAGGTAACAATTAGGTAACATTTTGAACAGAACTATGTGTCAGATCATCTTCATTTCAAATCTAGGTGTTTACAGTAGAAAGTAAAAATACGGCACCTGCCTAAGCTTCAAGAAATTTAGCTGACAAGCTCTGAGAGGTACTATAGGCAAGCCAAGGGGAAATGTGAAGTCAAAGTCAGAAATAAAAATACGAAGAAAGATAATTAATGAGTAGGAAAATAAAACTCTGAATCACACAAATAATGGCTATCAAAACCTCTCCAAAGCACCAGTCAAGACCTGCTCTAACGTTATCCACAATAAGGTCAACTTACCACCTGATCCAATTAGATAGTATCATTTGTCCTCTAAGAAAGAGGGATTCAGGAGGATCAATACCAGTTTCTTCCCAAAGGAAATTGTGATAATGCAACCAGCACATGCCTTAAATGCAACTCAAGTGCTGATTTAAAGGACTCCTTTAAAAATGCATAAAGGCTCATATAAGCAGGCACTTAGGCCATTAAACTAGATCACATTCAATAAAATTAAAGCTACTCTACAAAAAAAAGAACATGAAAAAAATTACCTTAAAGTTTAATTTAGATATCATGTCCCAAGAATATACTTAAGGGGCTCGAATTACACTATCCATCCAAATAAATAAGGCATGTCTTATTTTGAAAACTGCAGTCAATTAAATCAGCATATGAGATCAGCAGTGCTGTGCTGAAATAATTATCCAATTGTTCACATGGGTTGACTAAGCCATAAATCTCAAAAGCTCCCTTTGAAACTTAACCCTTCTTATACGGATTTTAAATTTTTTAACCTTAAAAGATACGGTGCATTTCATGATTATTAAAAGTATCCTTGATTATTATTATGTATGTAACTCATGTTATTCATGCATGAATTCTCCAAACTCTCTCTCAACTCCTAGGGTACTAGGACAACATAAAAATACACATTGAGGGTGGTGCCTGTGGCCCAGTGAGTAGGGTGCTGGCCCCGTATGTCCAGGGTGGCGAGTTCAAACCCAGCCCTGGCCAAACTGCAACAACAACAACAAAAAAATACACATTGAGAAATTTTTCCAAGTGTTTGCTGGAAGGTGACAAAGTTAAGGCAAAAGCATTAAAACATCAATATTAGGGACAAAATATGTATGTGCATGGTTTTAGACCTGAACTAGATCTGAACTACAGAAAAGGGCAAAATAACAACAAAACAAGCAAGTTCTTAATTTAAGAGTCTTTACAAGGTTGAAAGATTCACCTCATAATGAAGGTAGTTCAGGCTTTACTCAATAGAAGGAGAGGGGTTAAAAAAAAAAAATCAAGGTAATGACAACTAAGTTATATATACGCCATTAAAGAAAAAGTCCCAAACATATACATCAGATTAAACCTGAATTCTAGTAATAATTTCTTCCAATACCCAATCTAGATCAAATACCTCCACTGCACACACTAATTAGGTTGTATTTTATTATCTGGACAGAGATTATGGGAAGAATGGGAAATAGGGTGAAGCGACAACAGTTAGCAATCTGAAAGGAGAAGAATCATCTCCATTTTTCTAAAACCAGGTTTCCCTCACAACTGACAACTCTCATTCCCTTCTTCCCAAATTTCTGTCTATAGGAGTCAAGAAGAGAAAAGATTTCCAAGTTAATGATAACATATGGTACAAAAAGATAAAAACACAGAATGGGCAGAAGCTATTTTAAAAGACATTAAAATTGACCACCAGAGCATCCTATAAAGTTTTACCTAACCAAAAATAACAAGTTCAGAGCAGCGGGGAGGGTGACCAGGCGGAGCTGAGAGTGGACACTGCAGCCACCAACAATCCCGCACATGAGTCACCACCAGACTTGCCATTTCAGTAAACACTCTCTTGAATCCTGCCTTTCCATTCCTTTGGCTCGATCTTCCTCAAAATTCAGTCTTGATTCTGAGAATTCCTTTTTACTTAACCACCCCAAAAAACAAAAACTCAGCTTAAACTGGAAGAAAAAGCTTACAATAATATGGCTTACTACCAAGAATAAACATGTCTTACCTTTAGAACTTTAAAATTAAAAAATAAATTTTAAAGAACTTTCCCCTCCATGAATGGATCAACAAACTGTGGTATCTGTATACCACGGAATATTATTCATCCATTAAAAAAGATGGAGACTTTGTATCTTTTACGTTTACCTGAATGGAGTTGAAATACATTCTTCTAAGTATCACAAGAATGGCAAAATAAATATCCAATGTATTCCATACTAATATGAAATCAATATATAAATAATTACATGCTCATAAGAACAATAAAACACTAATATAGTCTAGTTTGGGGGCAGAAGGAAGCGGGGAAGGGGAAGGATGTTTGGCAGAAGGAGGGAGGGCAGGTGAATATTAGGAATCCCACCTAATGTTCACACTGTGAGGGTGTATAACACGCCCCCTGGGTGAGGGGCTCTTCTACAAATGGAACTTTACCCTGGAAGTGAGAACAATGTACCCTAAAAATTGTACCCTCATATTATTTGAAAAAATTTTTAAAAAATTAAAAAAGAACTTTCCTCTAAGCTCAAAATGCTTTTCTAGGCCCCAAAGAGCTCTATTCTTAATTATGACAGGCTGCCTAGGAAATACCTATAAAATTCCTCCAGGTTTGTCCTAAATTTGCAAAAAATTCACTTTAAAAATATGCCACAGAAGAAATCCATAGGCAGAGCTAAAAAAAAAAAAAAAAGGAAAGAAAAAGAGGTAGAGAGGAGGCCTTTATGAGACTTTTTTCTGCAAGGGCAAGCATCAAGCAGCCCAGCTCTGATGGGTGTCTCTCCCCTCCAGTCTGATCACCATTATCATTCACCACAGTCAAAAAGCTGGCAAGATTTCTTTTCTACCAATGCTTTTTTTTCCTCATAAAATTACAGCACAGAGTGAAGTGACAAGGCTCAATCCACTGGGAACCCAGTTACCCAGTTCAAATGCAGCCTTTTGACAGGACTGCCTCTTCTTCTGGGGCAAAGACCAACCTAAGGAGGAAGCTAACATCACATTTATGGCAAATTCCTTTCTCACACTTCAAGCAATACAACTGAGTATTTTTTAGAAAAGAGGTTTTGACTGGTTTTATCCCCACTCTCCTCAGCACTCCAAATACTCCAGTGGAAAAAATGGATGATTTAGGCTAGAAAATATATGTAACTCTTTGGTCTTATTACGTTATGTTTGTGACTGTATTTTGGGTAATTAACTATTCTGTCCCAGGAAGAAAAGAAAGAAAATTGATATATACTTGGGAAAAAAAAAATTAGTGTGTGGGGTTAGATGGCATTCTGGCTGCAGGATACCATATGGCCAAAAAGGATATTTTAAAAATGTCCTGGAAAATAAAAACCTGAGTGACTTGCTTATGAAACCAGAAACTCTTTGTGCCCTGTTAACTTGTGAAAGTCACTGTTCTTCTCATATGCAGATGAGGGAATTTTTCTTTCTTTTTTTTTTTTTTGACTCCTGGTTTGGCTGTTACCCTAGAATTAAAATAAAACTTTAAAAATTAGAATATTTATACCTGTCAATGAGATAAGAGTGTCTTCTTTGGGCTAAAGCCATGGTCATCCTATGGACAATACAAAGGTCAGCGGATTACCACCCACAGGCCAAATCCAGACTGCCTGCCAACTGCTGCTCTATGGTCCAGAAGATAAGAATATTTCAAGAGTTGTTAAAAAAAAAAAAAAAAAGAAAAAAGAAAAAGGCATTGATGCAAGAGAGACCATGACCCATAAATTCTAAAATATTTACTATCTGGACCTTTACAGAGAAGGTTTGTCAACCTCTAAAGTATAAGAAACAAAAAGCGGGGGTTGGGGGGGAAGAACCCATTTTTACAAAGAACACAGTCACATAGGTCATATATACTTAATGGTATACATATTACAGAACAGAGTAGCTGAAAGAGCCTGACCTAAAAATTAAAACTTGAGAATAAAATTTTACCAAGAAAAGAATTTAAAAAGGAGAAATCTAAAGCGCTTGAAAAACTTAAGCAGGCCCCAGTAATCTGTAGGTTAGAACTTCTCGACCTTAGCACTATTCGTATTTGGGGCCAGAGGATTTGCTGATGTTGGGGGCTGCACTTGTATGCCATAGGAGGACGCACAGCATCCCTGTCCTCTGCTCACTAGATGCCAGCAGCTCACCGTTAAAGTGATGCCAACATAAACATCTCTAGACACTGGCAAATGTCTGGGGGGAGGGCAAAATCACCCCCAGTACAGAACCACTGCTGTAAGTTATTGCCCTTTTATTCCCACCTTCAGTATTCGCAAAAGACACTATTCCCCATGTAGGCTCTCTCTATGCCCACAAGAAAAAGAAAGAAAACAACAGTAATGATAAATGTAAACCAGAGCTGCTGTCAATCAAAGTACGGGACAGTAAACCTGAGCATTCTCTCTCAGTTTAGTGGCTGGGCACAAGAACTAGACCAGACTTACCTAAAACGCTGTGCCTGCTGAGCTAGCGGTCCTGGATACCTTCTGTTTGGAGACTGGTACAGCTGGGAAAGGATGGCCTGATTGGTTTTTTGGCTTGGATTATTAGCAAACTTTACAGTGATTGGCTCTGTGGCACCAGGAGGTTTCTGGCCATTTAGGCCTTTGATAGCTTCTTCTGCCTCAATCCGCTTGTCAAATCGAATAAACCCTACACCCCTTGATATGCCTATGGTAGATTTGAGCAAAGATTTGGGAAAGAGGGAGTAGAAGGAGAGGGGAGGGAGAGAAGAAAGGATAAATTAATTTTTCCTTCTCAAGAACATGTTTTCACCCACATATAACATTTGCCACAAAAAAAAAAAAAAAAAAAAAATCACACCAAAAGGAAACTTTTACCTTAACTTACTAGCAATTCAGACTACAAATCTCAATACTGCATTTTTTTAAATGCGTGAAGTCCATTACACAAGCTGGGTACCTCGTTATCACATGCCTTCCAATTAAGCCAAGAAGACAAAGCCCAAGTATGTCCACATTTACTTTCTCTCCCCCCGCCCCATAGACTCTCTAATAATGTCAACAGCATGCCTGATTTCCATTTTTCAAACTGTGCCCTTGGACAAGCAGCTCAGAAATGAGGAGCACCACAGTTCCCTTCCTTGTAACAAGGAGAACAGAAGCAAGCATGTGCTAAAAATGCTAAAAAGCCATGCTAAAAATACATACACAGTGGCAGAAAGAAATATCGCCTGAAATTTTAAATAATATATTTGGTTTAATAACATCATATAGGATACAGGTCCTTTGACCAAAAATGTCTGAAGAGGCTCTCCCAAGTTCTCTGAAGCTCCCCCATGCTTCTAACTAGCTGTACTTTCTTGGAGAATACTATACGGAGAAAAAGAAGTGGAAGAGGACCTAGATTTTAAAAATAAATAAGAAGTAAAGCATCAAAGCTTTCTGGCCTCAGCAGCATTACTCCTGACTACAGAAGGTCACTCCCTGTCCCATATTCTCTCTACTTTGAAAGACAAGAATGGGAAAGCAAAGGGATGGTCAAGAACCTTTCCAGCTTGAGAGAAATGGCAGAGGGAAACCCAGCTCGTTCCGTCAGTGTGGCCACAGCTGGTCATTAGGAGATAGGTAGTTGCAGGGAAATGCTTTTTGGCAAGTACACTGGCACTAGCAGTACCAGTTTGGAACTAGTAGCTAGGAAATTATAGACGGCTCAGAGTCTGTCAGTGACGAACAAATGAGGGGTTATTGAGAAAGGTATGCTGATAAAATGTTCTAGACCATGGTGATTTACAGGAACTTTAAAAAGAAATGCAGTCTACTTGCTTTACAATTAATACTGTATAACGTCAATGGCTTAGAATTTTCTAAGGTAGACAGGCATTTTTTCCATATATGCTTATCTTAGCCAGCCCCTATCGCTTTACCTTTTCCATTTAAAGCATATCCACTACACATTGTGACCATCTGATGGCTAAATAAGAAAATTGCAGGGTTTTATTTTTCATTTCAGGTAAAATAATTTCACTTTGAAAGCCTTAAGTATGAAGATTAAATGTGAAATGATGGCAAATAAATCCTTTCATGTATCTACTAGCTGTTATTAAGAATTAATAGCCTCTAGAACTTAGCTGTTCCATTAGAAAGCATTAGACTGGCAGTAACACAGCCTCTACGCAAGTTCAGTCACCTAAACCGGGAGTCCTCAAACTTCAGCATGCATCAGAATAACCGGTGAGAGTTTTACTCACTAGGTTTGGATGGGACCCAACAATTTGCATTTCTAGCAAGGTTCCAGATGGATCCTAATACTGCAGGTACGGGACTATGCCTGAGAACTGCTGACTAAACCACAAAGCATTGAGCTAGAACAATCTGAAATCCCACGTACCTAGGATGGACTGTCCATTAAGAGATGAGCCTTTCTGTGTCTCAACTCATCACGATCTCATTAAAAATGAATGAATTTAAAAAGCATAAATGATATAAACAACATAAAAGGGCATCCTTCTTGCTCTGAACAAATGTATGTGATTGCTAGGCCTAGATTTCTCTTTAACCCCATTAGTTGTCTGTGTGATACAACTCAGCATGGACAGAATGTTTGAGTATTATGAAATAACTAAAGCAGTTAAGAAAACCATGTTTTAAATACACTCGACTTGACTAAATTTTCTCATGACAGCAAAACCTACAGCCTCTTCTCCTAGGTTTGTCTACAGTGATATATCACTCCACCCAGAATTCTCAGAGCGATGCTTCCTATGAAGACTACAAACAGAATAGGGGTGTGGAAGTCAGGGAGAATATGGGCTATTCTGAGAAAACTCAGATCAACTACATTTTCTTCACTTGAAGAATTAAAAACTTGGTTTCAGTTTATTCTGCAGGTAACGTACTGCTTTATTTAAAAAGAATTAGACATGGAAATATACAGTATGTTTCTAGGGTATTATCATAAAGAGCGGGAAGGGAAGAGGAGGGGTGGAAAGAAAGGAATACATGTGCTAAAGAGAAGAGCTACCTATTTTTTTTTTTCAATGTGTCTGCCTGAGTCTGTGGCACTATAGATAATTTAACCCTCCATCTCCTTTCCATATTTCTTTTCAAAATGTTTTTAAAAGAATGAGTATTGCTTTTATAATAGAAAAATATATCTGTACTTCATTTTTTAAAAACCATAATCAAATCTGTATTGCTAGATTTTCTTTACAAGATTTGGCAGAACGGTTCCCTTACACATAAAAGTTTTAGTAAACATCTTAGGTCTTTCCATTGTAGTGTGGCTAAAAGTTACACTGGATACAAAATAGGTTTTTAACATTCAAAATTACCTACTCTTCATGTCATACGCCTATACAGAACGGCACTGGACCTGGAAAACAGCCTTACCAGCAATTACTGGTGTGGATGCAGTGTCATCCCGCCTTGGAAAAATCAGCTGCATATTGCTGCATTAAACTTTGCTCTTTTATAAAAATAAGATTGTTTATTAGTACTTTATAAGCTAGATTGGGGTTTTTTTTACACAGTAGCTTGAAAATGAAGATTATAGCATCTATAAATTTATTACAAACCATGAAACAGCCTTCAAACCTGCACCTTCAGGGTGGAAATGACTCAAGCGCGCTCACTACGCTCCACAATCTATTTTTGTCCATGCATATTTATGAACAATTCCAGCAGAAAATTGTATTTTCTGGCCCACATATACCTTTGATGTGTTCTACAGGCAAGACTGCTGTATAGGAAGACAGAGTATTTCACGATCTGTCAGCCAGAAAGAGCAAACGACTGTTCAGAGTAGCTGTCTACTTACCAGTGACCTGGTCAACAAGAATACGTGAAGTAATAATGCGTCCATATTGTGAAAAAAGCTGTTCTAACTCCTTCTGGGTCATTGTTTTTGGAAGTCCACTGACATATAAATTTGCATCTCTGATAGAAGCTGAACTTGGGCGAGCATAGGAAACCTGAAAAGGGGAAACAAAATTAGATATATCCACACCCTTGGTCACCTTCCTTTAGAAATTCAAACACTGTCTCCTTTGAAAAAGAGCTCCTGTCCAAAAGGAAGATACGACAAACGCTGGAGTCAAAGCAAGCTAGGCGCCCAAGGCATTACTCATTTCTGGGTAAATTCTAGACAAATGGAAGTGTCATTCCTCTTGGTGGAGAGGAAATACTATTTCCCCCTAGAGGGTTTCTTTAAGTCCCACAACAAAGCAGTGGTGCAGATAGCACGATAGTATTACTCACAGCAATAGGCTGTCCTCAGTGAGGCCAGCCCCTTAGAATAGGGAGTTAGGCCAATTCTTTCTAACCTTAAGGATTCTAAGTTCAAGGGACCTATATTTTGTTTTCCAGCTTCTCCCACCTATGAGGGTGGCAGTGCTATGATTCTAAAAAAATTTACCCTTTATTAGGTTACTTTAGTACTTTGCTATTCCAAAGGCTACATTTAGAAGTCACATTAGCACTGCTCTGTCCTACAGAAAGAAGGAATTTGGAACAGCAGTGGAGAGAAGATAACTATTCACATACAACTCTTTCTTCTCTATGCCTAAACACTTAAGAACAATGAGGATTAGGGAACTTAAAGGAAATATCAAGCAATCAAAGTAATTTAAATGGAATCTAGCCATGGGACTGCTATAAATTGAAAAAACATAAAACCACTGAATTATACCTGTGTATGTACTTGGTAATATTAAGTAAATGAAAACCCTACTCCTTTTCTTGAGTACATTTTTTGATTATCCAGGAAAGAAAAAAAACACACACACACACACACAAAAAAACAAAACACCACTTGGGGCCCACATTCACATCCAGGACTCCATGCTTTAGTCTCCAGTCAGGTGTTACCCTGCTCCAGATCACGTGACAGAAGTGTTCCTATTAAAGAGAAATACTTCCCATCTGTTACAAGTAAGCACCTATAGTCTCAAAGGAAACTAACTTTCAATGAGGCAGGCAGCAGCAGCAAACAGACAGCCCCTGCCTAGAATCAGGCGTGGCAGGAGGTAGTGCACGGTGGTTAAAGATAATGGTTCTCTAATCGGGATGCCTGGGCCCAAAAACAGGTTCAATTCATTATGGGCTCTGTGAACTTGGGGCAAATTCTTTAAGCCTATGACCACATAATTATACCTTCTTCATATGGTTATTAGGAATAATTTCTAATCCACATAAAATGCTTAGCAGTCTAAAACCCTATGTGACCACATTGTAAATTTTATTTACCTGTACATCCATCTGAAAATGCAAAGACCTAGACCATTAAAGTTGAGAGTAACCTGAGTCCATTACAGTGTTCCAGAATAATTTACTCATGCAGTGACATTCACTGCTTTGTGCATTCAGATGAGTGTGGGTGGTGTATCTTAAAAGTTATCCTAAAATCTATTTAGGAAAACGGGTTTATATTTAGTGCTTATATAAAAGCTTTGAAAACACACTTGGGTCAGTTTTTTTTTTTTCCCCCAATGTCCAGTCTTCAGTTCATACTGCTTCTTTAATTCCCAGCCACATTAAAAAAGCTCCAAGACAAGCCTTCTTAAAATGGCATTTTTCAGTAACTTTTGTCAAAGAACCACTTTCTGCTACCAAAGGCAGGACGAAGGTGACGAGACTGTATATAAACTCAGGGTGGTAACGATGTTTAATACTAACCTTACATTTACAGGCTTGGCTTGAAGACTTCATTTACAAAACATTTTAAAAACTACAGTATTTTGGCCAGGTGCAGTGGCTTACACCTGTAATCCTAGCACTCTGGGAGACCTAGGTAGGAAGCCTGCTTGAGCTCTGAGGTTGAAGATCAACGTGAACAAGAGCGAGCCCCCATCTCTACCAAACACAAACTAGCTGGGCACCTGTGGTCCCAGCAACTGCCGAGGCTGACGCAGGAGTATTGCTTGAATCCAGGAGTCTGAGGTTGCTGTGAGCTAGGCTGTTGCCACAGCACTCTAGCCTGGACAAAAGAGTAAGATTCCATCCCAAAAAACACAAGCAGAACACTATAGTATTTTTTTCTGTGCCTCACAACTATTCCACGAGGTAAGGTGGGATACAAATTGGTATTTTACAGCTGGGGAAACAGGCATAGAGAAGGCAAATAAAAGGCCTAAGGTTGTACAATTGAATACAGTTGTATTCAATACAACTAGTGTTGAATTCTGGATTCAAATCCTGCCATTCGGCTCCATGTCCTCGCCTTCTCGTTCAGTTTTCCTTCCATGATACCACACTATGGAAATTAGCTTCCTCGGTTCACTTGTTCTAAGTCTCTGGAAAAATATTAAACGAATTTTGGCTATTTCTTAAACACTCAAACTGAGCACAGAAAACAAGATGTCACTAAAAATTATAATTAAGTCAAAAGCTATTTTATTTCACTTTCCATTAACAGTTTTTAAAAGTAACTTTTCTTAAAATGAGTGGCTGCTAATTGAGACTAACCAGAGAAACTGCACATCATAACTAGAATTTTTAAGTTAGATTTTCTTACTTTCTAATTCATAGAAATAATCAATACTGCCCCTCCATCTACTTCCAAGAAAGACAGGTGTAAGGAAGGGTAACTGCTGTTTTCCTCTCCTCCCCGAAGACTGGTGTTGCAGGCTTGCGGCACATCCCTTACTTTCCTAGGATTACAGTGGCTCCCTTTCTCAACCTTCCTCGAACAAAGATATCACTGGCATCAACATCCTTCCTTCCAAGAAAAGGAAAACATTTCTTCTTCTTCTTTCATCTCAAAGGATTATAAATAGAAAATGTACTTAGACCATCCAGAGAAAAAGGCTTGCCGTGGGATAAGGACTTGCACTTGAGAGATTCAAATCAGTTTCCACACCACAATTTGCAGGGGTTTTTTTTTGTTTGTTTGTTTGTTTGTTTGTTTTGGCCAGGGCTGGGTTTGAACCTGCCACCTCTGACATATGGGGCCAGGGCCTTACTCCACTGAGCCACAGGCGTCGCCCCCTCCATACCACATTTTGTATGGACGGTTATCAGTAACCTTCTCCTTTCTTATTTTATTTTTTTGGGGGCGATTTGGAGCTTGTATGGGTGCCTTGCTTTAATACTCACCTAGAGAACCACACAGGGGTTATCTTCAGCTTCAAAGTGTTAAGTATCTTTGTGGTTCTTCAAGACTAAATTTCCTTGGAGAAGACCCAAGACAGGTTTACTTTAAGTGACATATTCTGCATTACAAATACTTCCATATAATGAACTTCCAGTGTGTGTCCTACCAGGGTCAACACAGCTTCTCCCTCCACCTGCAAGCTGTTCTCCAAACTACATTCACTAGACTAATGCATGGGTTTGGATTTTTCACTGCCATTTAAACAGATGAATATTCAATGCCTGAGGAGCAAGGTTATGAAATGTCAAAACTACTAAGTGAAGGATCTAATTTAAGAGGCAGCCAGAGAGTCTGCAATTTAAATATTTAAAGATGATACAGGGAGTACAACACCGAACACCAAGCTATTCCAAAGATAGCAATTTAAAACTCAGGTTTATTCTAGAAGTTCTCACAACCCTACATGTGATCTAATAAAGCCAAGTGGTATTGATAGTATATGAAGGGAGAGAAAGGGAGGCAGTTAGAAGTAACAGGCAAATAAATTTAGCCAATGGCTTCTCACATCGTTCTTCGCAAATGAGATCAGACGGGACAAAATGAGACAAAAATAGATTTTTCATAGTAATTAGGTCTCAAAAATGGAATAGTTTGAAATATAGTATATTCCTTGTAATTAAAACTCATTTCTTCATCAGCAGTTAAAACTAATTACATATTAAACATGCAGAGATGAATAACACATAACACTAGAAGTGGGCTATCACAACACAAGCTAATCAAAGTACGCAGTATTAAAAGAAACAAAAACATCTTATGAATAAGAATTTGTAATTTATTACAGAAACATAGTGAAGTTTAAAATCCAAGTGTATATCTTTAGATAGAAGTCTGTTTGAATACTTTTGTCCAAACACATAAACTACTCTCACTTCTGATTCATCAATACAAAGATCAATGACAGTGGATATTAATACAACGGATTAAACTGATAAGGTCCATAAATGAACAAAAAGTCATTCCTTTCTTTTTTAAACTAAGAGCATGTGAAAAAAAAAACACCCACTGACAAGACCACCATTGAATAACTTTCATCATTTGTCAATTACTGACCCAGGACTACAAACATTAAACCTAAAAATTAGATACTTGCCACCTTATAGACTTTTTTGAAAAGCTCCATTCAATTTCCCCAGCTGAAAGAAGTGGATACGGTCATAGTTATGCCTATTTAAACTGAGTTAATTGCTATTCATATAAAAAAGTGGAGTCTTGCTTGATAGGACTATCTAAAAAACGACACTCACTAAATAAAAGTTGGCGCTGGTAGGCAGGAGCAAAGGTCTTAATGAGAACAGCATGGCTATCTGAACAGTAGGACACACTGGACCTTCCCAATGAGCCCAGAAGTCAAGTACACAGATGCATGTGATCTCTACCACAATTCAGGCCACAGACTTCAAAATTCACCCCAAAGGAAGACTTGTACTTTGATCCTGCTGCTAAATTCAAAACCCTACCAGGAACAGGTTTTCAAACACACATCAAGGCACATGTATATCATAGTCCAAGACTGAATTTTTAGTAAGGAAGGCATATTTTACAATGGGTCAAAAGTGAGCATGCCTTAGAGAATAAGAAATTAAAGATTAGCTCTAACAAAGGTGTCAGAACTAAAAGAAAGAATCACATGTATGGGAAGGCTTATAAAAGGCATTATTAGGGCAGTTAACTTTAATGAATATCCAAAGATACAGAATTTAGGCAATTAATTACCTTAGTGGAAAATACATGTGGAACTTCAAATTTTACCCTGACTGGACTTGAATATTTTACGACTAAAGAATGATTGTCTTAATTCAAGTGAGAAGTTCAGATACCATGAAATACATCTGATCATGTCATTCTCTGCTAAAAACCCCGCAAGGGCTCCCCAATGCCTTAAGATTGATTTTACATTTCTTAGTCCCTCACACTCAGGGCACTGGCTACCTTTTCTAAATAAGCAGACATAATCTTCAGTGGTTTCCCAAAGCTGCCTGCACTCTCACTTCCCTGTATGAATGTAAGCTGCTCCTTCCACCCATCTAAATTTCAGTTATTTCACACATGAAAAAAACGCTCATCTTTAATTTGGTTGCAAATCAAAACCACTCTGAGACATCATCCAACTCCAATAAGATTAGCCCGTATCACAAAGTCCCAAATCTGTAGCTGCTGACGTGGCTGTGGAGAGAAGGGAACACTTTTACACCGCTGGTGAAACTGCAAACTAATACAGCCTCTGTGGAAAGAAATATGGAGAATTCTCAAAGAACTAAAGGTTGACCTTCCATTTGACCCTGAAATCCCATTACTAGGTATCTACCCAGAAGAACAGAAAGGATTTTACCACAAACACATCTGCACCAGAACGTTTGCTGCAGCTTAATTCATAGTCACCGAGTTGTGGAAGCAATGGAAACACACATCAACCCAGAAGTGGATTAACAAACTGGCATGTATATACCCTGGAATACGATTCAGCCACAAGAAAAGATGGAGACTTTATATCTTTTATGTTTACCTGGATGGAATTAAAACACATTCTTCTTAGTAAAGTTCAAAGATTTGGAAAAAAAATATCCAATAGCAATACTAATATGAAACCAATGAATAAACAATTACATGCTCATACAAACAATAAAACATAAATATAGTCTAGCAAGTGGGAGGGTGTGAGGAGGAGGAGAAGAGGTAGGGATGAGGAGGAGAAGGGTTAGGGGATGTGGGGGGTGAGGAAGAGGGGGAGGGGAGGGAAGGCATGGGTGGGTAAGGAGAAGGGGGGCGTGACTGGCAGGAGAAGAGAGGACAATTGGTGGGATCTCACCCAATGTGCACAATGTGAGGGTGTTCAGCATGCCCCCTGGGTGAAGGGCTCTTCTACAACTTGAACTTTACCTTGGAAGTGAGAACAATGTAACTTAAATATTTGTACCCTCATGTTAATTTGAAATAAATAAATGAATAAATTTCAGTCATTTCATACTCTGCACAAGCATCACCTAGTCCCTAAACTCAACATTCATCAATCCTGTTCACTCAGGGCCCTGTTACCTGAACCCACAATGCATCATATGCCTTGTTCTCTTAGAAACAAACTCATCCAAGAGGTCATCTGCTACCCTGTCTTCTGACTGGCATATCCCTTGAAGTAAGAAACCTTGTCCTCACACTACTTTGTACACCCTGATACCTAACACAATTATCATAATGAAGATGATTTGTAATCATGCACTGATTTGAGAGTTTATTTTTGAAATCTCATTGAAGAGAAGCCACAATCCACTTTGCAATACAATGAAAATCATAGGTTATAGCACTTTGTGCATGGACTAGAATGAAATTTCCATTAAACATTTTAAAAATGGAGTCTCATTTCTCAAATTAGGAATTCAAGTCCTTAGAAGCATCAATCTTTAACAGAATAATACGTTGCTGACAGGGTAAAAATTCTTAATTTTGGAGAAAAAAGAAAATACAGTCATCATTTAGTTCAATTTCTTTATATTTAGAAAAGAGGAAGGACTGAGGCAAAGAAAGGCAAAGTGACTTATCCAAAAACACAAAGCCAAAGAACAGTGTGTAGCATTCTTGAAGGTCTTGACTCTTCATTAATGGGTTTTCCATTATACCATCAGCTATAACAGCCTTTAAATCAGGAAATATTCCTAAGAAATGGTGTTATCAGGAGAATGGTCAATATGCTTAAGGAGACATCAGGGGAGATATTGCAAGAAGGTAAGAACCTTAACTTTGCAAAATAAAATATTTTCTTATATACACACCAGGAAATATGAGAAGTATCAACACGAATCATTCTTATAGGACAGTTACTATTAATGTGTTTCTTCTACTAGTTAAGCCTGAGAATTATTTAGATGTTTCAGAAAAATCTAATTATTTGGAGTTGGGGAAGAATAAAGAGAACTAAAGAACTAAGAATTCCTAAGATTAGTGTTTTATGCTGATAAAAATATACCAATAATAGAATCTTTCTGATATTAAGTACTTCTGCCCTTTATAAAAATTACACACCATCTAACAGAAAGGGATAATAGCAAGTACATGTTTACACTAGAGAGACTTCTTAGCTTCACGTCATTTTAGAGTCTCAATGCAAAATTATTAAATGAAAGTCAAGGCAGTTGATCTTAGCTTCAATTTAAAGATGAAGCTCAGAATAAGTAATGTCATAAGAAAAACTGATCATATGACAATGTTAAAGAGAATACTAAAACTACAAAATAGCCACCGGAAAACAAAGCATGGTGGTTGTAATGAAGCAAATAATCAGACTGCAGACTGGCACATACCTTAAACTCAGCCTCAGAAAGACCACACTGAGCAAAGTTTACTAAATGCTACCCAAAGGGTTTCATCCATCTGTATCATAAAATTAGAGTCTAAATACACTGTCTGAGTGATGTTTTTGCTTTTTATTACAGTATAGCTGGTAGATCATTTTTGCCCTTTTATTGCTGTTTCTCCCTTGGCTGAAGTACATAGTTGGCTCAAGAAGGATGTCCAGTGCTGGTTGGAAAAGGCACCTGGAGTATGTGGTAACGATTCCTGAAATGCAACTCAGCGAGGCCAGAAATGCCTTCCAATTTCCTAAGTACCTCTGAAGGTTAAACACACACACACAAAGAACAAAAGATAAAACACAAGGAGAGCGACAATAGTGGATATGGCGTCTAGGAGTGGGTGGATAGATTAAATCTACTCTGGTAGTGAAGGTAGACTGGTTATTCTAGCAACTTGTCACTCCATGTTCCACGTCCAGTCTCTTAGTCCATATGACTTTTAGAAAGTGATTACAGTGAAATGTTATTAAAAAACAGGAGTTTCAAATGTAACCACCCAATGAGTCTATTCCTACCCTCTCTGAATTAGGAAGTGGTTAAAAAGCTAACTCCCAGAGGGGGGAGGATGGGTGGAGGAAGGGTAATTGGTGGGACCACACCTACAGTGCATCTTAAAAGGGTACATGTTAAACTTACTAAATGTAGAATATAAATGTCTTAACATAATAATTAAGAAAATGCCATGAAGGCTATGTTAACCAGTTTGATGAAAATATTTCAGATTGTATATAAAATCAGCACATTGTACCCCATGATTGCATTAATGTACACAGCTATGATTTAATTAAAAAAAAAAAAAATAACTCCCTTATTTTTAACTGTAGAAATGAGCCCATATTTGGCCACATAATTTTTAGACATGTGTATTAAATACCATGGGATAGTTTGGAAATGACACAGTTTAGTGTTAGGCCAAAAGTCTTATTAAAAAGCAGAAGAGAATGCACTATCCTTGATGAAGTTCTGGCCACAAGGTCATACTGTTAACCAGTGGCCAGAGTTGAATGTTTGTACTAAATGCCCCCAAAGGTAAGGAGTAAAAACATAGAGAAATGGAATCACACAGAGCCAGGTCTCGGCTCTCTCACAACTCAAATAACTTGGGAATAATTTTCTTAAGTCCTTTGAATACTCTATTTCTTTACTTATAATTGGAGACAGTACTTACCTCATGGGGACACTGCCCCAGAAGTATCAAATGGAATAACAGAACTATTAGCACAGAACTGTAGAGCCAAATGTTTTTTGTTTGTGTTTGAGACAGTCTTGCTCTGTTTCCCAGGCTAGAGTGCGGTGGCATCATCATAGGTTACTGCACCCTCAAACTCCTAGGATCGAGCCATCCTCCAAGTAGCAGGGACTACAGACGCACACCACAACACCCATTTAACTTTTTCTATTTTTTAGAAGAGATGGGTTCTTGCTCTTCCTCAGAATGGTCTTAAACTCAAGCAATCCTCCTACTTCAGCCTCCCAGAGTGCTAGGATTACAGGCATGAGCCACTGCACCCAGCCCATAAAGTTTTAATCATGATATGGCATTACATATACATCAAAACAACATAGACTTATAATAAGTGTTTAACCTTCCACCAGAAGGTCCCAGACATGTTACGTGTGTTAATTCAACTGATCCTAACGACAGACCTATGAATTGGATATTAGCATCAACATCTCCAAATTGACAGAAGAAAAACTCAAACATTACTATTAATCTTTGAAGACAGATAAGATACAGAGAGGGAGGCTTGGCACACAACGTATGTACTTTAACACAAAAACAAAGATTATGTGTATAAGGCTTCTCCCAAATCCATGGTAATTATTACTACCTGGCTGAAGTACAAGGAAGAAGCTGCCTTAGTGTCATACAGATTCAACATCTAGGATCTTTAAATGAGCTGACAGAAAAACCGCATTTCTCCCAACAAACTATTACATATTTAATAATCCTTCCATTTCCTCAATCTCTTATACCTTTAAGCTTAAAGCTTAAGCCTAATGAAGTAAGACGTGATGCAAGAAACAATACATTTGGGGGGGGAAATAGTAGTAGAGATAATAAATGGACTTCACAGAATAACTTCTCTCTTCAGATTAAAGGCAGGTGTATATTTCTGCATGCAGGATGGGTTATAAATTACTAGCTGCCTAATGGTTTGATTTGATTTGCCAGTATTAAAAAAATACTGAGGAGGCTACATTAGCAGGTAGAACTAGAATACCTCCACTTTAGACATTTTCATCCAATGTCCCACAAAGGCATTAGAGATAAATGAAGAAAAATCACAGTACTTAGTAGCCGGTACTCAGATGTGTCTAAGGATTCTTAAATACAGCCAGAACACCAGACTGCCTCAAAATTTCAATTCAATGAAGGTTAAAAGTATTACAATTCAAACCTTCCATCTTATTAGGCTTTACGCGCCTAGAGGGCTGAAATTAAGTCTTCCATGTATGCCTGTCTCTATAGGCCCACACACCAAGTAGGTACTGTAATACCTGTTGAGTGGGTGGATTCCAAGGCCTGTGCAGAAGCTATTTCTGAAGTACCTCTCAGGCAAGATGATTAGAAATTGTGTTTTTCCCACACAACCTGGCTATTTATACTTCACTGGAAACAATGCAGATTAAACTGGCTTCATAAAAAATATATATCCTATCTAATTCTCAGGAAGCCATTTTCCATTAATGGCTTCTTAAGGGTTCTTTCGAGATTGTGAAACTTGATCTGCTAACATGTCCAACAGAAGACATACTATCAAGGTAACTGACACAACTTTACCTCCAAAAACATATGTAAGTTATGACTTGTGTAGGGTTTGACTATCGAGCATGCCTAAAGCAGGATCGACAGATTAAAATGCTGTTGTAGAAAGTTAGCCTGAAGAAGGACTGCACACTGGCCAGCGTATGTAAACTGAAGCTGTGTAAGAATTGAAGTCACCTAGCACTGGTTGGTAATGTGGGAAAAAAAGTTCTCATGGAGCCAATTTTGAAAGATTAAACATCGTAGGGCTTTCGCACACTCTTACATCTAAAGCCTGAGAAAGAGAGAAAGACACGGGCTGATGGATATTAAGTGGAAAATCTCACATAAAAGGGCTATCTTAAGTCTTCATTTTTTGTAGAAAAGAAAAAGCAGATTAACTCCTTTACATTTTCTTCATCCAACTCTGTCTTCAATGTATAGTGGCACCTACCAAGAAGTGACAAGAGTTTTGAAACACCTACCCAAAGCTAAGGATGGCTTAAAAGAGGGAGAACAGAGACGAGAATGAGTCCAGTTTTAATTTCACTTAAATTGTGAATTCAGCCATCTCTGACCACACGGAGGTCTCTGCTTTCTCTTATGAGCAAGAGAAAGAACCTCCTCGTGCAGAAGTTGTAAGTAAAAATGTAAGCGCTCCGTAAGGTTCTCTGAACACAAAGACTCCTTTGCCCTCAGAGAGCAGATCACCAAATAGAAGAGAAAATGTGCAGTGAAAAGTAAGTGCTTTTATAGCCAAATAGATCTTGGTAAATAGCAGGAGTATAGGGCAGCGTAGACAGAGAATGACCCAAGGCATAAAGGATCAGATTTGCACACTGAAGTATGAAAAGCCCAGCTGAGCCATAATAAAGATTTCTGTAGTACACTGACAACCCTGGAATTGATTTGGGGGCAGATTCTGAAGCCTGTAAATGTCAGGGTGGAACTTTTCCTGAGCACAGGAGTGACGATCTAAATGTTGGGAAGTATTAGCTTACAGAAATGTATGAAAGAAAAGTATGAAGACAGTTTTCCCATCATAACCTAGGTAAGGGCAGCTGTCAAAATCAGTGTGGTAGTAAAAAGCTTAATTTATATACTAACTATAAATTTCCTGTTCGTCTATTAACTAGAAGAAAATCTGCCTTCGAACAATGTTAGTTTAAATACCCAAGTCAGCTTTGACCTTCTATACAGTTATGAAAATACAATGATCCTCTCTTCTTCTGTGTGTACCCTAAATATTATACACAGAGAAATTTAGGACTTTGCTAAAAGACGATAAATGCAAACTATGAGAACATGTTTAATAAATTTTCTTAGACATCATTTTTTAAGGTTGCTACTTGACAGAATAAGTATGCTTTATAGTTTTCAGATGTAACCTTCTCCCACAAGGTAAACATTGTGCAAAGGCCCCTGTGCTTCTGGATGAGACATTTCTCCAAGTGTAAAGTCCTTCTTTCCCCACCTGATAAACCTATCTTAGAAAACATTAGTGCCACTGAAATCCTAGCAGAAGCCTAGACAGCCAGTGATGAATCCATTTTCATTGCACTCTGCATTCACTTATCATACATCTAAATAATGATCATATAAAGGGCTACCTGCCCTACTAAACTAGGACAAGACTCCCTCTTATTTTAACACTGTTTCATCATTTAGCAAAGCTTAAGGGCATACACTAGGCACTCAAAATGCTTGCAGAATTAAATATTTAATTACTCAGATATTCCTTGTCAAAGACTGTATAACTAAGATGATATAGAATTAGAAAAACCAAAACAACTCAGAATTAAACACTTCTTTAAAAGTTCTACATTTGTAAAATGCCCATCACTTGGAGTGGGGAGGAAACGCACATATGATGGACAGGGGTTACTGTCAAAGTTAAAAATCTTAATTGTATTTAAAACCAGCACATTGTAGCCCATGATTGCATTAATGTACACAGCTATGATTTAATAAAAAATAAGTAATTAAACCTTCCCTACAAATCTGGAGCCTGATTGCTGGCTTTGCTACAATTCCACATAAGATAATGAGGTTCTAGGAGATGAGAGTCTTGAACATTAAATAATAACTTTTACTAAATCTCTCATGTATTTTTAAAAAATCATTCCTTAGCCATCCAAAGAAAAATTCCTAAGAAATAATCTTCCTCTTAAACAAAGGACAAGATACTGTATTTCAACAATCCCCCTTCAAACACCTGTTTTAAATGTAAAACAAAATTTTTAAGTCACGCCTATATCACAAATAAACCATACAATATCCCAGAGTTAACGTTTGGGGGCCTGGTTTGACCCAGTCGTCAGGGATCTAACGTCTAAGCCCATCACACGTACAGACACAGGTACACACACAAAAGAGTTATGAAACCAATTCACTTTCTTTCAAGGGTAGACTGTCTTTGTAACCCTCAATCAATTAAAATCGTGTGCCAGTTATTTTTTAAAAAGCAGTAGCAGGAAACATTTTGGATTGCCTATGGCATTTAAGAGGCTGAGATGGAAATTCGAGTGAGACACATCTGATAAAGGAGGAGTGGGGGAGGGTAACACAAAGTGTTATTAAAAGCCCTCCCTACAGAGTCAAAGAAGTTTTACCCATATACATTTTTGTGGACTTGACTTAAGTTATGCAACTATGAAAAATGTATTCAATACATAGGGGATAACCCCCGAAACATTATGGAGTGTTTTATGACTTTAAATCTACCAAGGCATTTCTCTCTCTACATGATTAGACATTAGAGAATAACCACAGGGAAAGGGGTTTTGTTAAAATGAACTGATTTGCAAGCCTAATAGTCTCATTCAAAGACGATCATTCATTCTTCAAATATCTATTAGACACCTGAGCTATATATTCCCCCAAACAGCTTTAACAAAAAATAATTACTATATTCCTAAAGCCCTTTGTGTGACAGTTGCTAAGATTCTATAAGAAAAAGGATCTTTAAGGAAAACATGGACAACTGTCACTGTACACAAGAAAGAGATTGTGTCATTGCCGTTTTTCAGAACACCTGCAGAAATTTAAAGAGGGGGCAGTAGGGAGCGGGCAACCATCTTCATCTTTGTTCCAAGACAAAGTGTTCTCCTGCTTCAGATCTGTGCAAGCACCTTGAGAATCCTGTCCTGAGGTATTTAATTACATTGAATGATCTGGCACCAGGCCCTTTCCCTGGGTTTCCCTGATTGATAGCATCAATAACATTCACTGGCTGTAATTAAACCACCAAATAGCATCCCCTTTGCCACTTGGTAAATCAATGTTCTTTAATACTCAAAGAACAAAGTACAAAGGGGAGAGGGGTATTTTTACCCCTCACCTTTACAGCTCATTTGACTTTGTGTACCAGGATAGTTTGCAGACAATGCATATTTCACAATTCCCCCAAGACATCACTTAATGAAGAACGCTAAGACAAATCCTTGGTTTCCTAGTAGTAATCCATTTTTGCAAATCTGAGCCAGACGGAAACATTACAAGTCTTTTGGCAAGAGTATACACTGCTTTCAGGTACCTTTGGGGACAAAATTTAGTTTACAGGTCAAAAGGTTCCTAAATTAAGGCTGCATAGAATAAATGGGTTTTTTTCTTTTAAAAAAAATTAGTGGCTGGACATGATGGCTCACGCCTATAATCCTAAGTACTCTAGAAGTACTCCTGACATGAAGCATTCAGGTGGAATGCTTCATGTCAGGAGTTTGAGACCAGCCTAAACAAGAGGGAGACCCCATCTCTAGTAAAAACAGAAAAATTAGCCAGGCTAGGTGGCAAGTACCTGTAGTCCCAACTATGCAGGAGGCTGAAGCAAGAGGACCACTTAAGCCCAAGAGTTTGAGGATGCTGTGAGCTATGATATCACAGTACTTTAGCCTGGATCAACAGAGTGAAACTGTCTCTAAAAAAAAACTCTGTATGGGATGTGTGGGAGTTCTGATAATAGAGCAAATTCTCATTTTTTCAAGCCCTGGTTAGAAAGTTCAAGTCTAAAGATACTGGAGAATGGGCCCTAAAGAACCATACTCTCAGCATCAAATAATAAATTATGCTAATGTACTCAGTAATGCTAAAGTATTTAATGACATAAAAATGCTCTGAAAATGTGCAAATTGTGTGTGAGAGAGAGAACATGTATTATTTCTTAGGTAAATCCAGCATTATATTCATTAAAAACATATTGGTTAATCCCAACTACTCAAGAAATCTTGATATAATCCACAGATGAAAATCATGTTATTTACAAGGAGATTTGTATTGAAACAAGTGCCAGAGACCTACCCAAATGCAAATTATTAAGATTCACTACACAGCAGTTTTAAGGTCAGGTCACTGCCTGCTTAAGAATCACTTTGGTGGCTGTGAAATACAATTTCCTCAGCCTCACTGGGCAGATAATCAGATACAGTAAGTCTTAGTTGGGGTCTAGAAATCTGCATTTTTATCAACCACTCCACCTCAGTGACTCTGATGAACAATAAACTTTTGGCAATCTCTTGTGTAAAGGGATTTACAATAAGTAATCCTCAAACTCTGGGGTGATTAGGATTTCCTGGAAAGCTCATAAAAATCTCTTTGCCATCCACTGATGTTAGTTTCTGAATGAGATAACTGCCTATGTCACTTGAAAGCAATGCATTTAGAAACATAAATCATCAACAAATGCAAAAACGTAGACATAAAATAAAGTCCATAAAAACCATCTGAAGATATTTCCAAGGAAATCAAACTGGCTGGATGTGGCTCAGCTGGATTGGGGAACCCGAAGCCTGGGGGTCTCTGCAAAAAAGGCTGCTGTGATTGATTCTTACTAAGTCGGAGCCACTATCAATGACTTCTCTTCTAAGATCTTTCTAGGAGTATGAACAGGGTCATCACTTGTTTGTGGCAGGCAAAGACAGCCAAATTTCTACTAAACACAGACCTTTAACAAAACTGACAACTAAAGCTTTTTCTGACGCCTCAGTTTCCAGGACTGTGGGTGCTTGGCCTTTTTGAGCTCTTCCTGCAGCTCACCTGAGGGCCATTTCAAGACTCATTAGCAACCACAGAACCCGGGCAGGAAGGATTAGCCTTCTCATCCCCATGGGTGGAGGTAACCTTACACTAATGATCAAAACCCAAAGCACATTAGCATGATTTACTGCTTCCCCCCCAAATCCACTTCTGCATAACACTAAGTTAACTACAGTAAATGTTAAAATAGCCAATAAAATTAAACCTGAGAAACCTGCTCTTCTTCAGAGCAAAGGTAGCTTTTTCTTAATTCTACCCCAAATTAAATTGCTAAAATACAATTTTAACATAGGAAAGCAAGATGGCAAAACAACAGATTTGTTTTTTGTTTTTTGTTTTTTTTGGAGACAGAGTCTTACTTTGTCACCCTCTGTAGAGTGCCATAGTGTCGCAGCCCACAATAACCTCAAACTCTTGGGTTCAAGTGATCCTCTTGCCTCAGCCTCCCAAGTAGCTGGGACTACACAAGCACCTGCCAAACACCCAGCTACTTTAGAGATGGGAGTCTTGCTCTTGCTCAGGCTGATATCACACTCCTGAGCTCTGACAATCTACCCACTTCGGCCTCCCAGGGTGACAACTGATTATTCTTAATCTTTGCTTCCCATTTTAAGAAACAAGTCAGCACATGTATTTTCTGACTCCATATGTCAAGAGAACACATGAAAGCATTTAATAACCATGTAGATTGGGACCATCTCCATTATTTTATAAATGAGAAAACGTGACCAAGAAGAGAAGAACAGAACACAAATCCAGGACTTAGGATTCCAAGTCCTACTGCAGCCTTCAAGGGAGTTCTTCACAGAGTGGAGGGAGAAGAGGCAAACAAGGATCCGATTTCCTATTTCTAAAATATGGGTAGCCTTCTCTCTGCTTGCCCATAGGCTACTTCTTGAAATAAAACCTCCACAAGCAATTCTGATGCAGCACTTATGGTTGAGACTCATCTTAAAGGCACTGATAGAAAAGCCTAGAAATTGGAGTAAAAGAAAAAGAATTGTCGATGCTTTTCTAAAGAGTTTGCACAAATTTAAAAAGATAACCAACATCAGAGAAGTTTCTCTTCAGGTGGGGAGAAAAGGGAACACTTCTACACTGCTGGTGGGAATGCAAACTAATACATTCCTTTTGGAAAGATGTTTGGAGAACACTTAGGGATCTAAAAATAGAACTGCCATTTGATCCTATCATTCCTCTACTAGGTATATATACAGAAGACCAAAAATCACATTATAACAAAGATATTTGTACCAGAATGTTTATTGCAGCCCAATTCATAATTGTTAAGTCATGGAAGAAACCCAATTCGTGCCCATCGACCCACGAATGGATTAATAAATTGTGGTATATACACACCATGGAATATTATGCAGCCTTAAAAAAGATGGAGATTTTACCTCTTTCATGTTTACATGGATGGAGCTGGAACACATTCTTCTTAGCAAAGTATCTCAAGAATGGAAGAAAAATGGCTCGGCACCTGTGGCTCAACAGGCTAAGGCGCCAGCCACATACACCTGAGCTGGCGGGTTCAAATCCAGCCCAGGCCCGCCAAACAACAATGACGGCTGCAACCAAAAAATGGCCGGGTGTTGTGGCGGGCACCTTTAGTCCCAGCTACTTGGGAGGCGGAGGCAGGAGACTCGCTTGAGCCCAGGAATTGGAGGTTGCTGTGAGCTGTAATGCCACAGTACTCTCTCCAGGGTGACAGCTTGAGGCTCTGTCTCAAAAAAAAAAAAAAAAAAAGAATGGAAGAAAAAGTATCCAATGTACTCAGCCCTACTATGAAACCAAGTTATAGCTTTCATATATCCAATTATAGCCCAAGAATATAGGGAAAGGGGGAAGAGAGGGGAGGGGAGGGAGGAGGGGAGGGGGGAGGCTGGGTGGAGGGAGGGTAATTGTTGGGACCACACCTACGGTGCATCTTACAAGGGTACATGTGAAACTTACTAAATGTAGAATATAAATGTTTTAACACAATAACTAAGAAAATACCATGAAGGTTATATTAACCAGTTAGATGAAAATATTTCAAATGGTATATAAAACCAGCACATTGTACCCCAGGATTGCATTAATGTACACAGCTATGATTTAATAAAAAAATTAATTAATTAAAAAGATACCAACATCAAAGCATTTTTCTGTAATTTTTCAATTAGCATCTAAGATTCTTAAGAACTTACCAGAAAAGAATTCTTGAACAATGAGTATTATCCTATAGAACAGATTCAGGAAGTTACTGTAATAATTCTTCTAATGTTCAATTACAACTTAAATAATAGAATCAATGTTAACTCACTTATCTGCTAATCAGGACCTCCAGACACCAGTTTCCTTCTCAAACTCTAGGTCTGGCTGTCTCAAGTACTCACCATGGAAGACAGCCAAGTTCTTCCACCCTTAGGCACTGAAAACTCTACTCCCTTGCACCTAACACACATCTGGTTCAGAAAGCCTCAAGACACTACAGGTACAAGAGAATGGCTGGTTCACTGAGAGTGGTGTCTCAGAAAAACACTTGAACATCAGTATCTCAAGATGGGAACGATAAAACCCAGAGCATCAGCCAACATGTTACTGTTCTCACGCCAGTAGAGTGATTAGCCAGCTATATCGTTTTGAACAACTCCCTTCTCCCAAGCTTTATTTCATCAGTGAAAGAGATTAAGTACTTGCCTACCAGATACCACTGTTGTTTGTGTATGAATCCAAACAAGTGAAAAGATAAACGTCCTATGAAATTACTGTGAAAAGCAGATACAGCAAGGAAGCAGGGCTTGCTTCTTATTGGGAAGTTAGCACATTCATCTTAACTTTCACAAGCTAGCTACAGCAGGAAAGACTGAAGTCAAACTGACTGAGCACCATGTTTCCCAGCTCATAAATGAAAGAAAAGCCCTACCCTTCTATCCCCTTATGCAGCAGTGGAAAAGTAGAGCGAACAACTGCTAGGAGTGTCTCACAGAAATGCTTTCACTGGGTATATTTATGAAACAGACAGGAAAAGCCAAGCACCAGGGCGAGGTTCAGGCAGAAGAGTTTTCTGGCCATCCAGATCCATTTCCATTCATGTCATCTCATCATTAGCTTAGAACTCAGACACAAACACTTCTCTACCATTTTCAGTGTCTTCTACCCAGATGCACAATAGTACACCTGAATCTCTTCCTCGGCCTCATTATTATCAGGAAACCAATTTTTATGCTTGATATTCTAGGCCTTTTAAAGCTATGATGAGAGTCCTAGCTAAACAGCTCAAAGTTCTGCTAAACAGTGATTAAGCTTCAAAGAGACACACACAGACACACAAAACAGCAACAATTTCCTACACTCAACACTCACTACTTACACGGCTTTCCCCCTGCCTTTTCACACAAGCACACACAGAGAGGCAGTTACTCTTAACTCTAATGAAGGCAAACTTTATAACACCTAAAGAGAAGAGGTTCCAGAAATGGAATAGCTGGGATTTTCTGGTACAGACCTCACTTGGTGTAAGTTTGGGCATCTACCTGGGTCATGACATCCTTCATGAAGCTTGCTCGGGTAACAAACTGATTCAACAACTCCCTTCTAAGAAAGATGGGTTCAGTCAACTGCCGAGACTCTTCTACACCATCCCTGGGGCTTGAAGGCAGGGACGGGCAGAAAGCAAGTTGAGGGCACTGTCACCAGAAACTCTGGTCCTTGGTCCTCATTTTTCCTTCTATGCAGGCTCAGCTTCTGCTCAAGCAACCATGAAAAATATCTAAAGAAAATCCATTCAAAGAGTGACTAGTTACTCTACTAGTTACTAGAATGCCCTTTGGGAATTCCCAAACACCCATTTAACCCACTTACAAGGTAATGAGAAGGAGGAGAAATAACACAATAGGCCTGAAGTCTGCACAAACAAGTTCTGTACCCTATTGGGCCACCTACTCAAACTCACTGGAATATCCTAGGTTAGTAAGAAACCTCTGGGTGTGTGAGAAGGGGGGAAAAAAAATCAAAGCTGATAATGAAACCTTCTATAAAACACATGAAGGGCACTATGTAAATAACACAATCAAATGTATCTGTTATTTCTCACTTAGGGACTATAAACTGGACTCAAAATAAGAATTCAGCAATATACTGTTAAGCCTTCATGGCTCTAGCCTCTTTCACACCATTAAGTTCAGAAAACAAGCATTCTGTTTGTACTTTTAGAAGGCAAAGAAAAATTTACTCAATGTTTCCATTTTTGCCCCCACTCCTGGTATATACTTTTTCAATTTTTTTTTGTTCCTCCAGAAACAGATCTGACTAGACCAGAAAAATAGCATTTATGAGGCTAACATCTAACAAGTGGTTGAATTAATTTATAGCCTTTCCTTCCACCAATTACTTACAAATTTTCCAAATCTTTTTGAGGTAAAAGGGGAAAAAATGGTCTATATATAATTTTTAAGATGAGGGGTACTTTATGAGAGATGATTTATACATTTCTGCACTTTGCATCTTTACAGAAGGTAACATCTATATAAGCCAGAAGAATGCTAGGGTGGGTTGAGATCTGAGAGAGACCTGGAGTTTAAATACAAGGCAAATCTTCCCCTCCCAGTAAAACTCAAATTCAATCCCATCACTACTCTGTTCCACCTACATGGTGTCTTTGCACATGATCACTCTGAGGTTCATTTCCACATTCTTTGTCCCTCATCCTGCTTTCTGCTTTAGCAACTAATATGTGGTTCCTCTAACATCTGATTTCAAACTTGCAAGCATAGCCATGATATAAACCAAATACCCCAGAACAGCCCTGCGGGTTTTTCAGCAGATAATCAAGCAAGTGGCAAGCCCCTGGCACAGCTTCATCCACATTCCAGCTACCACGCCCTTCCTTCTCTACATCAGTGGGGACTGATTTACACAGCATGTATAGAATATTCCCTAATGGTGAGAATTATATTTTATAAAAGTACAACTTACAATAAATAAAAGCCACCCCCATCCCAATCATCCTGTAGCAAAGAGGCTGAGTTAGAAATGTCTCCCAACACAAATTTTACTGTGGCAGCTAAACTTTCAACAGCAGCCAAGGAAAACAGTTAAAACTATTATTGCTTCACAATAGGGTGCTTTCATCACGAAATCATTCTATATGATAAACACCAAAAAAATAGTTACACTTTTTCTTAACATGCGATTTGACAAACCATGAAATGTTCCTCCCCCCCACCCCCAAAGAGACAGGTAGTAAACAAGGATAAATCAATTCATTCATTTCATAGATATAAAGGAAAATTTAAATGATGAATAAAATTGTACTAGATCACACGGCTAGTTAATTCACTTTAGCAAGGTGATTTATAGTCAGGGAAGGTAAGATTTCAAAAATAAGAGTTCTTCATTCCTCTTCAATTACGAGTCAAATTCAAGCTAAACTTAAAAAGGCAAAGTACAATCATGACATTTACTAACAAAAGGATAAGCCAGTAGTTAGGAAAAGGTGTAAGTTTAACAAATTAAAAGCAATACAGTAGTATCTTAGAATACAGGTTTATTGAGTTTGTTAGTCATTCTCTAACTGAACACTTCAAGAAATGGATATTACTATTTATAATTAATTCTCCACAATTTTTAACAGAATTTTCCTGTATGTTCTTAAATGGTGGTTTAATTTTAGTATAAGAAATTTCATATTACTGTGTACCAACTAGTAATTTTTAAGCAAAAGTAAATTTTCACCTGGCCTATGCCTGAATGATTAAAAAAAAGATCTATTGAATCAAGACCAAACTTACGCAGTTTTTCTATGCTGGTAGGACTTCCAGACAGGGTTTTCTGTTTTGGAGAATAGGTAACAATAATAATGAAAAGTTATATTCCTTTAGATAATAGCTCCTACTTTCCAGATAAAACAACCCAATTTTCAGAAAAATTAAAGTTTCCTAGGCCCATGGGGGAAGTTAGGAGAGACCAGGCATCCATTTGCGTGTCTGTGATATAGGGTATTTGATTGGGGGGGAGGGGTCCTACATGTTATTTTTGGAAATGAAATCTTAATTTGAAAATCATGAATTTAAGTGTTACATCATTAATTTAAACAGGTCAAAGTATTAGCTTTAAGCCTCAAATATTTCATAGACTATTTAGACTTTATCAATACTTAAGACCCCTAAAAAACAAAATGAGTTAGAGAAAGAACATGAAGACAGACTACAGTTATAACTACTGACCTCTGAACAGTCCACAGAAGGAAGGTTTCCCCTGGGGACCGGGGGGGGGGGGACCTCGCACACCAGCATACAATGGTCAACCCTGCCATGAGATTCCCCGCAAGCCCCACGCCTGAACTGGACATTTATTACCTTTTCACTACCCTACCTAATATTAGAAGTTAAAAACATCTTGTAATAGTTAACATTTTATTTACCGTGTCAGTTAACATTGGGGATTAATGCGGGTAGGCTTAACCTTTTCCAATCTAATTTTTCTGCCACCCTCATACTCCCCAGCTCTTATTTTGAGCAGGAAAGAGGTTGGTAGATTACTTACAATTATCCTACAGTTTAAAAAGAGAAAAACATAAATATGAACTTACTTGATGATTTTATTTTAGGTTACATAAAATAACTAAAGTGTTTTTATTTATTTTTGTTTATAAACAAAAAAAGATCATTATGTCTCTAAATCAGTGGTTCTCAACCTTCCTAATGCCATGGAACTTTAACACAGTTCCTGTGGGTCGTGACCCAGAGGTTGAGAACCGCTGCTCTAAAGGGTTATTACCCCATAAGAGCTGCCTCCAATGCAGTTCAAAGACAGGGCAATGTCACCAACAAGGTTAAGCTACTGAGACATCTCCCTAACTATGGAAAAAATGATCCTTAGCAAACAAAGAAAAAAAACTACCGAAACATTAACCTATAAGTGCCACTACTTAAAAAACAAATACCATTCTAACATGAGGTGAATATATTGAGTTTTGAGAATTTCTAAGCTACACTGTTTTAAGTTAAGAGACTCTCTGAACCACTTGGAACTTAAACTTCAAATGCTTGAGGAAAAACATGATTAATATTCTGGTTAACAGAATTAAGCAGAAGTGGATTATCAAGGTAAAAGCTAGAAGACAAACTGAACTTTGCACACACAAACAAAAAATACGTATGAAGAACCCACTAGAGAAACCACATTTTGGTAGTTTCTAAATGGTAGGCCTTGGACTTGCTGTTACAAATTACCTGGGAAGCTTACCAAAAAACAGATTCCTCAATCTTACCTGTGAACACTGGTCCGGTAGATTTGAAATGAGTTCTAGAACCCATATTTCTAACTCCTCTTATGGTTAAGAAGCAACTAAGTCTGGGAACAAGTGCTTTAGGGTTTCATGGTTCCTGAGGGACTTTATACTTCACTCACTGCAGAAATATTCAACACACCATCTACTGCATAAAACCCTACAGGGCTAATGCGCTTAGGAAGTCTCAGGAGAAACTGCTAAATAAACCACCATCAAGGGTACCTGACTCACTATTTCAATTCCCAACGATCAGGAATTTTACCAAAAACATAGTAACTGTTAGGTGGCTTGGAAGACAAAACTGCCACCTAAACAAACGCTTGTGTACCTGCATATAAAGTATATTCCTAAACCTTTGTAAGGTAAAGCACAGTCATGACAAGAGTTTTGGTGTAAGTTATAAGAAGACAAAAGTGTGAGTCACAGCTCTGTCTTCAACTGCTGGGTCTTGGCTAAACTGTACGACCACCAAGGACTCCACTGATTGGCAGCAGAGAGCAGTGCTTAATTTCTGTGATTCTTCCTGGGTAAAGAACTCAAACTTCAAAGAAAGAACCCACCACAAGTTGGAGCACCCAGGTGAGGCAGCGGCTTGCCAGTAAAGAGCCAGTGAAGAACAGCAAGGGCACTGGTGTCACTCCTCCAAAGCTTAGCCAGATGATACGGTAAGACAGCAGAGAAACAAGATAGAATTCTGAGTGAAAAGTAACATGAGGAAAGTGATGCTTTGTAAGCTCAGCCTGACAACCATTGTGAGGATGGACTGGAGGAGGGAAAAAGAGACTAAGTTATAGAACAGTATCCCAGAAAACAGAGAGGCAGCTTCCAAAAGGTACTTAATGCTGTGAATACTTGAAAAATCTGGCTCAAGACATTGTATTAGAACACAATACCTATCTAATTAAAAATAGGTAAATACAGAAAGAATATGCAAAAGCGATGCCATATACTTTTGGAAAATGGTCTGCTTTGCCTCTCAGAGAAAACTGGGGCCAAATTGAGGATACTAGCTGTTATCTGATATTTTTGGAGGAACCAAATGGGGGTGGGGAAAGGAGTAGCCTGCTGTTTATTCATCACCCTCAGCCTCATTTCAGAAACTCAGAAGTAACAGATGTCACAGTGCAAAAGCCACAAGGCATTACTGTCCTTTCTTCTATGTATTTAGCCCGAGCAGCTGGGCCCTGAAGCCAGAAGGCTAGACGATGGACAGGGAGGAAGCAGCTGTCACCAACGACCTCCTGGAAGGCCACGTGCTTATCTCCTACGGATCTGTTACCCCAGCATTTCTACCTTCTTCTAGCTCAGCAGTTCTCAACCTGTTGGGTCACGACCCACAGGAACTGTATTAAAGGGCAGTAACATTTGGAAGGTTGAGAACCACTGTTCTAGATCTTAGTGTGGTCAGGATATGCAGCAAAAGAACTCACTCACTAGAATGAAATAAGAGTAGGTTATTTCTGGAACAGAGAAAAGGGTATTTCCTAGGGTGACCCATCCCAAACCACCTATCCCATTTTCTTTTACAACTCAGGACCTCAGAACTAAAACAAATTATAATAGCGGCAATCCTGGAAATCAATATAGGCTGGGGAAGAAAAAGCTTGCAAAATTGTGCAATAGGATTGAACACACAAAACAGCCTGATGGTAACCAGATTGGATGGCACTCAATTATAACCTAACGGGACTGGTAAAAGATTAATCTGACACAAAATCATGCAGAGAAGCGTAGTCAATTAGAAAAAAGCAGTCCATTTTGTAAAACATCAAAACAAACTTCAGTCTTTATCTGAGACTATATTAGAAATCCAATTTTTCCCCCTATTTTTGATAACACAGTAACCACTTCATTTTCTGATTAAAGGGTGAATCTTTCACAGGACATTTGCTTGATCAAGAAATATTTAGTACTTTTGGACATCTCACGTCCAAGTGTATTTGCAAGCCACCATACGCAGTTTCCTTTAAGTAAGACAGAACAAGTAGGCATTTTGCTTTTAGGACAATAAATATAAAGAATGGTATTTCAAAACTACCCACAGCTAACGAATTACCTTAAGTGACAATTCTAAAAGAATTTAGAACTTTAAAGCACAACTTTAAAGCACAAAGATGATACTGCATTTCCAGACACCTGAAAAAATGAGCTGAAATCTTCTAGACAAGTCTCTTAGGAAGACAGATGCCACAGTCAGCCTTGACTAACTTCCCCTTACCACTTCAGGCTATAGTTTGAGCTGGCTTCTTAAATCAAGGGTAGAAAATAGGCTCCAACTTGAGTCAATTGATAGAAGGTGTCTGGTACATTATTTTGAAAAATATTTGGGAGCCACATTTAGACTTAGTGAGAAGCAGTGCCATGACTAACTCACAATGTCTGCACCAGGCAGGAGAAAGTAAAATGAGGGTATGAGTACTAAGAATTTGCTAAAGGCAACATCCCCTGTATTTTCTAGAGGAAAAGAAATCTATGCTGTGAATTGGATTAGCTTCTTATCCAGAGAGAATCTATGTAAGAATTTCAAAAATACACAAAAGCAGAAAAGTATCCACAAAATTTACTGTATGCCTTGAAAAGAAAAATGTAACAGGAAAAATAACCTGAAGTTCTTCTCATCAGTCTCCTCAAAGAAAGCTAAATCTCTCAGAACAGAGTTGAAACACCAAATCCAGCCTGCCACCTTTTTTTCTATGACTCATAAGCTAAAAATGGTTTTTACATTTTTTAATAATTAAAAGAATCTTGCGTTGTACATGAGCATTATATGAAACTAAAGTTTTAGTGCCCATAAATAAACTTTTATTGGCTCAGCACCACGCCCATTCATTTATGTAGCGGCTATAGCCACTTTCATGCTACAAAAGCAGAGTTGAGAAGTTGTGAGAGACTAGTGTACTGGCTCCGTAACCTTCCCCTTTACAGAAGAACTACTCTAAAAGTTACAGGGCTCAGTAACAGTAATTTGTAAGTTATAGTAATTTTCTATAAGGGAAGGAGATTTAATTCAGGCTTCATAAAGTAGTTACCAGCTGCTCTATCCCTTTGTTAATACGTGAGTGATTTACATAGAGTACTCATGAATAAATAGCTTCCCCCATAACACAACAAACACCAAAACATACCGCTATGCCTTCCAGAGATGTGTTTACATGGGTCCAAAATAAAGAAAAGAAAGAGCTACAAGTAGAGTTTAATTTTTTTAACTTCTGTTCTATAAGTAGATTTTTTTAAAAGTATAAACATACTTTTATTGTTTTGGTCTGAAGTCTCAATCCATTCAGAGTGTTGATAGCTTTCTCTGCATCCTTAGGATCGATGTAGTTCACAAAACCATATCCCAAGCTCTGCCCTAATGAAAAGGAAGGGGAAAAGCATACATATGAGTTACACAACTATGGTCTTACCATTAACACCAGCATATTTTCTTAACGGTAAAAAGAATTCAGCATTAATTCTTCCAGAAACATACACATAGTCTTTTTTTGTCTCCTGTCTACTACATTTGCAAGTTTCAAATCAATGTTGTTTAAAAATAATAATAATACATCTCCAAAGTGTTCCATCACACGTGTCCTGCCTGAGCCAGAGTGTACAGCAAGACAACACTCAGCTTCAGAAACTCCGGGTACAAATCTCAGCTGAGCTATTCAGAGAGTTTAATGGGCAAGACCTTCTCAGCTTCGGTTTCCTTAGCCATAAAACAGGTAGATGGCAAACATCCATCAAAACTGTCAGTGTTCTATAAATTGTATCCCGACAAATTTACAGCCTTTTACCAAGGTGAATTACCTTAGAATCTAAAATGGTGAAGAACCGTGTGTGTGTGTGTGTGTGTGTGTGTGTGTGTGTGTGTGTGTATACAGATACATGTATTTTTAGAGGAGGGTTTCTATGAATAAACTCAATCAAATTTTCTAAACGGGATTTTATGATCTAGATAATATAGGAAGCTGGGGACACAAAGATTTACAGTGATGACATCCGAGCCAACCAGAACATGTGGAAAAGGAAGAAAAAGAATGTAAACAAAAATCACAAAATAATAAATATGTTTGCAAGTAGGAGTTTTAAAATAAGTCTTTGCTGCTGCTACTGCTTTCTCCACCTCATCAGAGCCCTCTCTGTACCACCCGTGGCTCAGTGGTACAACTCAGAATAATAAGAGGTATCAAGCATTTGGAATCAGTGGCATGCACACGGAAGTGAACTCGATCCCACAGGTTTCAGTTTTTCAACTGAGGAAAAGTTTCTCTGTTTAAAAAAGATGAGAAACATACTGACCGAGTGGCATAAGAAAAGATTTAGTCTACTAAAAGTCAAAACAAACTGAAATTTCCTGGAAGATGCCCAAGAAAGGTCCAAATGCTTTTATTAAATACTTTATTATTAATTTCAGAGGCAAGTAAGGGATTCGTTCCCGATGGGGCATCTTAGGTCCAGGTGACTGTGAGTACCGGTATTCAGGACAGCTGCCCTGGTGATCTGAACGTGGTCCTCACATTAAGACGCACTCACAAATAAAAAGAGAAGGCTTCAGATAGTACCCAGTAAGAAAACTGGCATTTCACTCTGGAAATCAAAACCAGAAGTTAGGATAACCATTGCTAACAGGTGCCCTCTCACCAAAATTTATTTTTTCCTTTTTTAAAAAACAACAAAGAGGGGAGAGCTAAAAACAAATTTCGCTCATTTTCTTTCCTTCACACTAAAATTCAGAGGTTTCATTTTACTCACAGTTCTATATAAAAAAGTCACATGTGAACAACTGTATCTTCAAGCATCCAGCTTATCAGGAATTCAATACACATTTATCCTGTGTCTACTGAAGGCATTGTGCCCTCTTCTGAAAATAAGTTGCAGTTCTATTGTTACTGAATAGAATTCAAACTGGCTCAACTAAAATCTGCTCCGGGTAGCAGTTTATGATGGAAAAAAATATGGACTTTGGAGACAGAAACACAGGAGTTTCAACTCTGGCTCTGATGTTTACCTGCTGTGTAACTCTAAAGTCATTACTTAACCTCTGAACAGCAGCTTCCTTATCTCTAAAACTGGTAACAATTTCTACCCAACTAGGTGGCCGAGACAATGATGATAACACTCATTACTGAAGAAAATGGACCAGTCTAGTCAAAAGATAATGTGAGGAAAAACAGCATGTCTACTACATGTTATTAAGTGTATTCATTTAAAGTTAAATCAAGAAGATGCTACAAATATAAAGGAAAAATAAAGGACAAGCCAAACACTATACTATGTAGTTTTGTCACATTACTGTTCTATGGCTAAATAAATCAAATTATCAATAGTATCAACATAGAACCCAATTCTCCTTTCTACTATCCTTCTACCTGCATTTTAGCAGCACCTAATCACAACACATTCTCAACCTTAGCTACATACTGGAATCATCCAGAAAGCTTTAAAAAATCCCACTCTCGAAGATTCTAATTTTTTTTCTTTTCTTTTTAATTTTAGAGATGGGGTCTCCCTATGTTGCCCGACTAGACAACTGGAGTTGAACTCTCCATCTCAAGCCACCTTCCCATTTTAGCTTCTGACATTATTGGTCTGTCATGAAGCAATGGTACCCAGTTTCTTATTCAATAAAATCCCGTTGACTCTAACAGAGAACCACTTACGAGAACCATCACTACCTTTAGAAATCACTATTTCAATGGTTACAATCCTGGGCTACAACTGGACTTTTGGGAGCCCAAAAGGGGCCAAGTGCTGATAGTCTGGGCATATGAACTAATTCTGCAGGGAAGGCTACCTTTGTATAGTTATATTGTTAAGATATACAGATGTCTTTTTCCTAAAACCTTCAAGTTATCCATCATTTCAAAGAAACAGTTTTTTTAGCCACCCAAGGTCAGACTCAGGCACAGTAGTGCTCCCCGGGGTTGGTCACTGGGTAAGGTGAAAAGCCCATTCTGTCTCCTTACTGTTTAGCTGTCTCCCACGCTGGCCTCCGAACTCTTACTCCTAACTTGTTACAGGTACTCAAAGGTTTGCTAAATGAATAAATGAAAAGCTTAATGATGTTATTTATTTGACCAAAGTTATTAATCAACGTCACCATCAGATGGCTCATCTGTGAAATGGGTCTTTAACCTGACTCCCTCAAGCAATCACGGCTAGCTACAAAAATGAGCTCAATTTCTACTTCCAGAAAACTGATGATATATTCAAGACACTATTTATTCTCAAAAGACTCCACCTTCTTTCAAAAGGTTTCTAATCTGCCTAATTACCAGCATTATTAGGAAGAGTGCTATCCATCGAGTAGAATGTGTTTGAGGTAAGCAAAATTGTATTATTATCCTAAGTAAAGTAATATGAAAGGGGGTATGTGCCACTAAAAGGCTGCATTCCTGAACTGACCTGTTGTAGATGTATTAAAATGCTGGCAACATAACACAAGGCAGCTAGGAACTGCACAGATTTTTTTGTTATTGTTGTTAGCGACAGAGTCTCATTTTGTCGCCCTTGGTAGACTGCCGTGGCATCACATCTCACAGCAACCTCCAGCTCTTGGGCTTAGGCGATTCTCTTGCCTCCCGAGTAGCTGGGACTACAGGCACCTGCCACAACGCCTGGCTAGGAACTGCACAGATTAAAGTGAGTTAACCACAAGCGAAGGCTACAATCCACTTATTGCACAATAAGATGGGGAAAGGGGTGAGGGAGGGAAGGGGAGGGAGAGGGTGGGGGGAGAGACGATAAAGGGTGAGAACACACTTGTGGTGCATATGTGAAGGGTCAGGAGAAATCTTCTAAATACGGATCAAAATTGTTTTCACATAGTAAATGAGAAAATATCATGAATGTTACATTAATCAGGTGGATAAAAATATCTCCGATTGTATGGGAAG
>CAUYRH010104013.1:0-35545 GCA_963574655.1 Perodicticus potto
GAGCCTGAGCTCCTGGAACCCATTCCCTATGAATTCATGGCATAATAAGCATATAACATAGCACACAGGAGTACCAGTGGACCCATGTTTTTAGGTGCAAGAACCTATTTATTCCCCATGAGCTCATGGCATAATAGGTGTACAGCATAGCACACAGGACAACCAATTGACCCCATGTAACAGTGATACAAGGTGCTGGAACCTATTTCCCATGGATTCAAAAGTCAAACAACACTTTGTCACATTCAATGGCAAGGTGCCTCCCCTAAGCTACTGGAACCTCTTCCCTATTAATTCATGGCACGGTAGATAAAAATAATAGCCTACTGCTACTGTAAAAATGTTTCTTGTTCATTCACTAAAAGTGCAATTTTTTTTCCCCAAAGAAGTAAAAAAAAAGAAAAGATTCTCCATCAGACTATATCCTTTTTTTGATTTTCAAGTAGGGTTCCTGTGTTCCTATGATTTTTTGTTGCTATACCCAGGGTGCTCTGGGTCCCAGGATTCAAAGAGTCTCATCGGCTCCCTCAGTGAGCATCCCCCCCTACCTCCTCAACTCACAGGAAGGCAAGCGGTGGCAGCCTAGAATAGCTTCCTCCCCTGACTGAAAGGAAAAGCCTGAAGTATTAATGACCGTACTTAACACGCCTCGATTTTAATCCCTGCTTTAAATTTGGCACAATTGTTTTTACAATAAAGCCTGATTTTTTCCACAATAGGGTGCTGAGGATATGTGCTTTCCATTCAAACACAAAGAAAACCCACTTTACTTATTGCAAAAAAGGAAATAAATAAAAATCAGCCTTTGTTGTACTTGAAGTTCACAGATTTTAGTCGGAGGATGCCGGACTGTTCAATAACCACGCCCTTCCTGGACATCTCCCTTAGCCTCAGCCTCATTCTGCAGCATTCTTGAGCACCTACTGCCTGTCAGACTCCGGGATCAGAGATAAATGAGGCATACTGCTGCCTCGAGGAGGGAGAGGTGGCTGCTTTAGTGGATTGTAGGCTGAAAAGGAGCAAGCTTGACCCAGACTCTGTAAACCAGATACTTGGGATCAGCCTTTCTCAAAGTGTGGGCTCCCTCCATCAGTGATCCCCAACCTTTTTGGCACCAGGGACCAGTCCCATGGAAGAAAATTTTTCCATAGAGGGGTGGGGTGTGGATGGGATAGAGCTCAGGTGATGCATGAGGTGTGGAGCGACTGTAAATACAGATAATGCTTCGCCCCTCTCCCACTGCTCCCCTTCTACTGTGCAGCCTAGTTCTGAACAGGCCACAGACCAGAACTTTTGCACCAGGGAATGGTTACATGGTATGAACCAGGGTTTGATGGAGGTAGGGGCAGAGTATAGGACAGGAGACGAAGCTCAGGTGGTGATGCTGTACTGCCTGGTTCTTTTTTTGTTTTTGTTGCAGTTTGGCTGGGGCAGGGTTTGAACCTCCCACCCTTGGTATATGGGGCTGGCACCCTACTCACTGAGCCACAGGCGCTGCTTATCCCAGCTGCCTGGTTCTTAATAGGCCAGTCTGGTACCAGTCTGTGTCCCGGCGCTTGGAGACAGCAGCCCGAGATGACCCCAGGAGCTCCCAGGCTGGGCATATGTCTCACTGAGTCATGAATGAGAAGGGTATTTCCTTTTGAAATTGTTTTCAGTCCTGATCCTGGCAGGAGAAAGTCTCTGGCGGGGGCTGATGTGTCTTTAGCATCCTTCCAGCACTTGTGGATCTCTCATTTTAACAAAGCGAGAAGAGTGCAGGCTCACAGCCTTCGCAGGCCACCTTGGCTTTTGTGGAAAGTGATTCTGGTACTGTGATACAGCAGAGAGAAAATTTTCCTTTTTAAATATACTGGTGTTTTTTTTTTTTTTTTTTTTTTTAAGTCAATTTAAGGCTCAATGTCCGTAGCACGGTGGTTACGGCGCTGGCCATGTGCACTGAGGTTGGCAGGTTTGAATCCGGCCCGGGCCTACTAAATGACAACTTCAACAAAAAAATAGCCAGGTGTTGTGGTGGACGCCTGTAGTCCCAGCTACTTGGGAGGCTGAGGCAAGAAATCGCTTAAGCCCAAGAGTTTGAAGTTGCTGTGAGCTGTGATGCCACAGCACTCTACTGAGGGCAACAAAGTGAGACTCTGTCTCAAAAAAAAAAAAAGTCAATGTAAAGAAACATATTAAATAAATAATTATGTGGGTGGTATGCAGGCACAAAAACTCCCAGGGTGGTGGCACTCAAATGACTGGAGAGATTGAAACCCAGGACTGGATTAGTGTTCTCTTGGTGTTAATTTCCTTGTTGTCATTCCTGATGGCAAGTGTGAAAGTCCCAGCTCTTATGTGCCTGGGGGAATGGGAAGGGCCTTTGTCCCTGATTGGGGTAAAGTGTTGAGGTCTGTGTGGCGATGGCAATAGTAACCATAGGCAGGGCTCACAAAGAAGGTGCAACCTGGGGTCCAGCCAAGCTCTGGGTTTGTCATTATTGAAGGAAAATGACATTTCCTCACATGGAGTGTGCCTCTGTGGTGCTTCTATGGTCCTAAGTACTTGTGGGTTTGGACTGAGGAATTTCCACGGCTGTTGGGAGAAAGTGGAGAAACCCCTAACGCAACTGCGGGTGTGATAAAATAGAGCCAGGTGTTACCTTGTGGGATGTGCCCAGAAGAAAGAATGAGAACTCTGACAGGCAAGCAGGGAAGGCTTCCTGGATAAGGTGGCATTTTAGTTGCACCAGGAAGGGAGGGATGGGTAAAGTATGTGATTTGGGTAACTCTCTTCCAGGGAAAATGTTGATGTCGTCGAAAGAGAAGTCACTGTGCTTTTGTTTCCACTTCTATAGAATGGGCAGTGAGGCAGAGGGTTGCTTTATCTTGCTGCCTCTGGAAGACTTGGGAGGAGAGTCTCCCCTGGTCCAAGTGGTGAGAGTCACTCTCATTTTTTCTGCAGTAGATGAGAAGCTTTGTAAGTGATCAGTTCCAAGTTGTGAGATGAAGAGTCACTGGGTTTAAGGCCCTGTTCTGGGTTGGGTTGCCTAGAAGCAGAGCCTGAGACGGTGACTCATGCATGCGTGGTTTGTTGAGGGAGGGCTGTTGGGAAGAGAAGCAGGAACGAGGAGAGGGTAGACAAGGCTGTGGCTTCAGGACCGGTCTGATCTCAGGCTGGTCCTGGGGAGGGGGTTAGGGGTAGGGAGTTATCACAGAGTTAGTTAGTCCCCACCAGTGGTGAGAGGGCTTCCCAGCTCTACCGACATGAGTCAGTCATCAGCTATGGTCTGCCCTGGGGTGAGGGAGGAGACTCCCTGCCACCTCTGAGTGAGGCAGCTCCTGTAAGCGAGGACAATCCTTGCAAGAAGGTGTGCAGCCAACAACTCTGGGTGGGGCCCCAATAGCACCTGCTGCAGGGCCCTTGGCTTTGAAGGGAAATAGTTGCTATTTTCACCCACTGCTGTTGCTTCCAATCTTATGTCTTCGAGGGGTGAGAGTGGACCATAAGAGGGCAGCGGGCCATGAAGAAAGAGAAATGGGCCTTGGCACAGGCAGGCAAGCATGCAGCTGGCACAATCCGGTGGACCCAGATCTTCAGTAGCCCATAAACCAGACAAATGAATATTTGATAGAAATATAATTCCAAAGAATGAGGGCCCTTTTTGGCCCAACAGTGAAATACAGTGCTGTCTGACCTCTTGGAGGGATAAATCTGCCCAGTGGTGCTTTCCAGCCTCAGACATGGAAGTCCCTCTGATGCGGCTTCTGGGAGAGCTTAGACACTCAGCAGAGGGATGTTTATTGTCTAGTGGAGCACTGGGATTCCAAGGTCATCCTGGCCACAACTCCTCACACTGCCCCAGGCATGGTCAGTGCCATCCTAGTACTTCTGGGCTACCCACAACCTCATGGATGGAATGACCAGAGGCCAGTACTACAGGGGAGGATGGAAGGTCCTGCCTTCACCTCCTGGGCCTTATTAACAGATCAGGGCTGGATCAGGTAATAGTTTCCAGAGGAAGGGCCAGGCAGACCTGGGTGAGAATCCAAACTGCTTAGTTGCATGACCTTAGGTAGGCTGTGTGCCTCCTTTGGACTTAGCTTCTTCAGCCATAAAATTGGCTAATAATAATAGTACCTACCTACCTCCTGGGGATGGGGGGGTGGCTAAGTTGGCAAATGAACCTGAAGTGATTTTCTGGGTGCCTGGCACACAGTTAGTGCTCAGCAAAGGTCGGCTATCATCAGAATATAATAATAATCTGACTCTAGGTCTACTACTGGCCAGCTGTGTATTCTTGACAAATGATGTAAGCCCCCTGGGCCTTAGTTCCTCATATGTAAAATGGAATAAACATACCTACTTCATTGGTATAAGGATTATGGGGGAATGAACACAAAGATCCTGGGCTATGTGAGTGTTCGATAAATAATAGTGGTGGAGATTGTGAAGGTGACGAGGAAGCTGGAGATAGATGATAAGAATATCAGGTTAAGCCCTTTGCTGTGGAAGGCCTGTGCTAACCTCTCTCCTGCCCCATGGACCCTTTGCATCAATTATCAATTGCTGCGTAACAAATTACCCCAAAACTTAGTGGCTTAAATATCAGCAATTATTTACTATCCCTCACAGTTTCTGGGGGTCGGAAATTCAGCCAGGGCCTAACAGTGTGGCTTTCCTCCACTTCATGAAATTCTGTGTCTTCATTTGGAAGATCTGAATTCTGGGGGCCGGAATCTGATCCTTCATATCTGGTGGCTGATGCTGGCTGCCAGTTGGTGCCCAGTTGGGGCTGTTGTTGGAACATCCTCGTGTTTTCTCTGGGCTTCCTCACAACATGGAGGCTGGATTCCCAGGACAAGCATCTTGGCAGAAGGACAGAGCCACGGGGACCCGTGTTGCCTTTTATGAACTAGAGTCAGAAGCCACATGGTGTCATTTCTGGCACACCTATTGGTTGAGAAAGTTATAAAGGTCTGTCTTAGTTTAAGGGAAGGGGAGGTGTAGACCTATCTCTTGACGGAGGCCATGTCATATTGTAAGAAAACGTTCAGAAAAGGCATTCTCTCACACCTTTCCTTGTCCAGTCTCTTACCTGAACCATTCATCCCAAGAAGACAAACTCCAGCTCAGAAGTTCTGTGCAGCAGGAGGGAGATGGCAGCTGGAACTCTCCTCCCTCATTTCACCACATCCAAGTAAGATTCCTGCTCTGGAGTCTGTTGGGGCTGACACAAGTCTGGGCCCTGATGCTAGCTCATAGGTGCTGAGACGGCAGAGTGGCAGGAATTACCTGGGGTGAGGCACCCTGTTTAGCGCTGGCCTTTGACATGAGCCTGCAGGCGCAGATGTTATTGTCACCAGTGATTACCCTAGATTGCTATCAGCATCTCCCAAGGAACATTTTGTTCTTAGAACTGTGCCCAGAAACGGTGAGCTGCAAGTTCTAGAAGCCCTTAGCCAGGATTTCCATCACACCACTTCTGCCCTCAACCCATATATTTCCTCTATGACTCAAGTAACCACTAAGCCCCCAGGTTTGCTCTCCTCAATAGCAACTATAGTCTCGGTCTTCCCTATTCCCATAGTCACCTGCCCTCAAGTACCCTCTCCCTCCTAATTGACCTCTCTGCCCCGAAGCACCTGTGCTTCTCCCATTCATCTTCTCTGTGCCCCAGCAGTCCTCCTGGAGCCTAGCACCAAGTTGCCACCTGCCCAGACACTGGCTTGCATTGCTGTCAGTCTGGAACACTCTTCCCTCCCATCTTCTGGCTTACTCCTAATCATCTCTGCCATGCACCCTGGTTCCCGTATCCTCCTGTGTACTTCCTCAGTAACCAGACTGTCCTCTAGAATTGTGCCTATCCCATCATCTGAACAGACATTTATCATGGGCCCAGCATGGGGTTTCCCATGCTAACCACCCCCTCCGGTCCCTTTCTATTAGCTTACTCCACTTTGTCTTCTTCCTAGTGGTGATCACCTTCAAAAAACGTATCATCTAGTTATCTGGGAACTAAGGAATTATCTGTCTCCTCTGCAGGGACCATGCTCACTTTGTTTATCTCTGATCCTCTCTGCTCAGGCCATGGAAAGCTCTCCATGATTACCTACTAGAGGAAAGATTGGACCTGGCATTTGTGGTGTTTGGTCATCAGTAAAGACCGATAATCACTCTGGCTCAAAAACTCTTTTGGGCTGGGAAACCGTGGCTGAGTAAGGAAAGAGACCATGTCCTCTGCTCCACAGGGGTTCTGAAACCTGTGTTCCTTCTAAAGGATGTGGATGTTTGGTGCTGTCTTGTCAGATCCGTCCCTAGCACCACCTGGTTACCTGTAGCTTAGCAGGGCCTTCCCTGTCTTGTCTGAGCCTCTCTGTGACACTAGGACTTGTGAAGGACAGTAGTGTCCTTACAAGTTTATAAATGAGGAAACTGAGGCTTTGGGATGTTAAAGGATAGGCCTAGGATGGCACAGATTTTAGTGGCAGAGCTGGGAACTAGGACTCTTGACTCCTTACTGAGGGCTTTTTCTTCTCCACTCCACTTTATCACCTCCTGGGCTGCTAAGTCATAAAATCCCAGAAAGTAAGAGTTGGTTGGAATCTCAGAGATTGTTTTTTCCAGCCCTTCATTGCACAGATGGGTCCACTGAGGCTCAGAAAAGAGGAGATAGCTACCCAGTTCCCTGTGATTACCAAGTGACTATCATAGGCCAGAATGCATGTATCTTGACTTGAAGCCAGGTCCCAGAGGAGTTGAGTTCACCACCAGCAATCAGCGCTCTGGTGTGGCTGATCTGGGACTTAGCACCAAAGGGTTAATTGTCATAGCCTGAAGCTTATTTTTACAGACAACTGTTATAATACGTTTTTTGGCCTGAACATTCTCCCCCAAATCCCTGCCAGCTGAGCAGACAGGCATCTGTCATCGGCATAACAAGGAGGCCATGAGACCTGCTGATCAGACATTTCACTTAGAAATGACTCAGAAAAATGAAAAGAAAGAAATGGCTCAGAACACCCAGGCAGAAAAAGACAAATGTGCCCAGAGCTGGGGCAGAGCCCTTAGAGGAAGGAAAAGGGAAACCCTAGATAGCAGCTGCCACCAGAAAACATTTCAGCACTTGGGACAGTTCCACGGTGGGCCATCACTCATTCACTGGAGGCAGAGATTCTGAGAACTTTGTCATCAGAATCCCGACCTCCAAAGGCCTGGGCGGTGATGCTTCCATGCAGAGGGACTGAAAAAAGGAATCAAAAGTGCTCTTGGAAGCAAGGTGTGACTTAATGTTGTGGAATTTTATTGCCATTTGGATTTTTAGGAACCAAAAAGCTTTAAGATGATGAGAAGAATCACACTTGAAGAAATGAATGATTATTTTGGAATAAAGTTTAGCAATGATCATTCATACCTTCCCCCTTCCACATTATAGCCAGTAGGAGAAGAAGGGGCAGAGGGAAGGAGGCAGGATGAGAATCAAAGAAGGAGAAAGAATTGATAAGGCCCCTGAGAAGGGAAGATAGAAGCACGCGGAATGGAGGAGGCTGGAAGAGATAAAGAAGTGGATGAAAGGCAGGAACAAAGGTATGGAGGGAGACGCCACAGGTTCTAGGGTATCATTACATTTTCCCACACACTCCCTGACATTCACACGGAGCCCAGGCTGTCTGGTAGCGTCCCTTCTTATTATCGCCCTTTTAAACATAGAGAGTACATTAACCACTTTCCCCGGTTCTTCAACTGCTTATTATGTTTAAAGCTCCCAAACTCTATCCTTTGATTAGAACTATTGTAACAGTCTATTAAAATGATGTCTTTCCTGGTGCTGCCACCAGCAAAGATTTCAGTGAGGGCCCAAATGACTCAGGACAGGAGCAGATTTAGCCTGAGTCTGTGATCCTTCAATTGTGATGATAAGAAGCTGACCCATGGATGACTGATGTCTAAGGACCAGTGCTGGAGACAGGAGGAGAAGAACTCTCCCTGTGGGCCATTCGGTGCAGAGAGACAATAGGCCAAACGTCTCCATGGCCCTGGAGGTCAGCGGCAAGATGTAGCAGATGTCCATTGCAATAGTCCCAACGCACCAATGTTATGGATTAAGTGGCATTTGATAGTCTCTGTTTAAGAAGTTGGGAAACTATGGAACATCCTTTAGAAATATTTCCGTCAAGATAATTCAAATCAAAAAGCTTAAAGGTGTTTAACTTTCTATTATCTGGAGAATCCACTCATATGTAACACCTCACTGCCCACGTAGGCTGGACAATAAGCCTTGGACTCTTAGCTGAAAGGGCTCGTGCTATTATAATGAATTATAACTAATTAATCAGAGCTGTAAAATATAATAACGATGCAATGTAGTATGAAAGGGAATTAATATTCTGAGCTTCTATCACATGCCAGGCATAGTGCCAGGGGCCCTGCATGCTGTGATAGATTAGATTATTGTTTAGCAAATGTTCACTCCCCTGTTCCTTGAAGTAGAACCTTTTCCCCACTCCATGATGTTGGACTTGGTCGTGAGATTTGGTTTGGCCGACAGGAGGTAGATAGAAGTGACATTGGTCTAGTCCCAATTCAAGGCCCACAGAGGCAGAGGGTGTTTTCACTTGTCCCTTCATATTCCCATGGTTTCACCGTGGGAAGAGCAGGCCTGCTCTGCTTGGGCCTCAGCATGAACACACAGAGAGTAGACCGGAGCTGGCAGGAAGCAGGGCCACCCAGAGGCAGCCTGGGTAGATGACTGAACCCCAGTCATTCTGCAGACCTGTGAGTTTGACAGTCAATGCTAGGTGTGGTCAGGCTCTGACTTTGGGACGGTTTGTTTCTCAGCAGTGTTCAGCAAACACTGATGAATACAACATGGTTTGTCCCACCCAGTCCTTGCAACAACTCTTTGAAGTAGGTACCAAAATTCTTTCCACTCTACAGGCAAATTAGGCCCGAAGAGAGAAGTGCCTAAGCCAAGGGCACAGAGCTGGTGGTGGACATTTAGCTCATCCTCATTTGATAAGGTAAGAAAGAGCTTCCAGTCTGCCCCACTAGCCGGGCTTGCTTCTCCACTCTCCAATCCTCCCACTGACTCACAGCTTCAGGGGTGGGGGCGGGGGCCAGGGAAGCCACAGGGAGAACATATGAAGCTCCTTTCAAAGAGCCAGCAGGGGCTCCCTGCCACGTGGTGACTGGAAAAGGTCACATTTGGCGATTCAGTCCACAGAACAATGACATTTCAAGGATCAAAGAAAAGGTTAAAATATTCCTATAAATCTATTCTTGGGACTTTTAAGTCTTTCCAATGTAAAGGGAAAATGTCATTTCTTTTTTCCTCCAAGAGTTGGAGGGTGGGCTGCTGGGGATGGGTCTGCTTTCATTTTTCTGGGGAGGATGAGCAGTGAGGAAAGAAGGATTCGCTTTGCGTCCCTCTACATGCAAATGAAGGTGTAGTTAACCCCAAACCTCATTTATTTATGAAAATGGAATCCCCAATGACCCCAGAAGAGCTTTCCTTAGAGGAAAGACAGTTTCAAATTGCAGAGCACTCCGGAGAGGCTCGTGGGCCAGTGGTGTTGGAGAACTCTGAGCCCTCAGGGCTGGGATGCAGGTGGGCCAGGTAGGGGCAGGGAGGACCAGACGATCTGGCCGATCACCTCCCCAGGCTGGATCTTGCCCAACCGCCTCGTGGGTCCATGTGGATGTGTCTCAGCCTCCTCAAACCCAGCGGAGCCCAGATTGACATGCCATCTTTTCTCTGGCATGCAGCCTACCCTCCTCCGCCTATCTACTCAGCAAACACAGGCTGAGAATCCTCGGAGTGCTGGGGACCATGCCAGGCACAGAGAGAAGGAGGCATGGGGACTCCTGTCCTCGGTCAGTTTGTAGATTATTTGGGCGACAAGCCAAGAAAGGAATAAGGTTCTGGCCATGGGTGAAGGTCTGATACACTTGACAGTCAGGTTCTGGTGCAGCCCAGGGAAGGGAGTGATTAATTCTGTGAAGGAGTCAGGGAAGGCTTCCCAGAAGGGTCATTATTTGAACCAGGGCCAGCCCAGAAAGGGTGCTCTTGGCAGAAGAGACAGTGCATGCAAAGGACTGGAGTCCCAGAAGCCATGGCTTGGGCTTGCTTAGGGACGTGGGAACTGCTCTGTGCGGCCGGGGAACAGGCTTCTTCCTAACAAACAGCACCTAAAGCCACTTTCCATTAGGGAACTAGGTGGGCTGCACCCCACCGTCTTCCAGAAGACACTTTATTCATAGTCCTCAAGCCATCACTCACCTCCCACACCCCATCAGTCACCGAGTACTGTCTCATCTGCCTCCTGAACATCTCTGCCTGCCCACGGCTACCCCCAGTTCAGGGCCTCAGCAGCCCTGTGGAGTGTGTCATGGCCCCTGAGTGGATCTCTGCAAATTGTTGGCAATTTCCCTCCTACCCCAGACCCCACTATGTGACAGCCAACAAGGACACTGACAAGTGCCTATCTTGGCATTTTACCTCCTTATGGAGATCCCTGGACGGCGCTCAGAGGAGGAGGTTCAGGTCCCCATGTGTTTCCATCGGAGGCTGGAATCCTCCACTTGCCAGCTTTTGGGGACCTCTGCATATCCCACGCCATCCCAGCCCCTCTGGATTCCCAACTGCAGGAACTCATCAAGCCCCTTCCTGCCTCCCACCTCTGCCTGTGAATCCTCTTCCTCTCTGCTTGTCGGCCCGATGAACTCCCACGCGGTGTTCAAGACCCAGATGAGCAAGTAAGAGTAGTAAAAATAATGACTACCATGTCCTGTCCCCTCCTCCAGTCCCTCTCCAGGTCTTTAGGCTATTTTTTTCATAGTGTTTGAAGTAATAATACTTTTTATATACGGCTCTATTGTCTGCTGTCCGTCTCTCCCACCAGAATGAATGTTCCATGAGGGAAGGACTTGGTTTTCCCCTATCTTCAGTATTCAGAGTCGTGGCTGGCACCAAGCAGGAGATCAAGAAGTTTGTGGAATCCATGAATAAATGAGCCCCTCCACTAACCTATGAAGTGTTCACCATTCTTATCCCAATTCTACAGGTGGGGAAACTGAGGCTTTGGCAGCTACCTCTCTGCTCCATTGCCAGGCCTGTTCCCAGGAACCCCTCAAGGGCAGGGGCAACAACCCACTGGATCCCCAGGAGGGACTCTGGAAGTGGGTGGCAGATGGCTCCTGTCAGTGGTAGGGGTTCTGCATCGAGAGGAAGGGGTGGCTGGAGCAGTTACGCAGGCAGCATCCCAGCTAGTTAAGCTTCGGCTCCCCGGAGCTGTTTCTAGGCTGGGAATCGAATGCACTGGTGGTTCCCACTCATTCCTAATTGGCACCAAATTATGTGGAGTGGGCTGGCTGCGCGGCCTGGCTCGGCTCAGCGGGGGCTGAGGCGGCCGGCTGGTGTCAATAAAAGAGCTTACGTCAGGGGTGGTGGGAAGTTAGGCTTTTCCAAGCAGCACGGGGTTGTGGAGGGAGCACTGGGGTGGGAGCCTGCAGCCCTTAATTTGGGGCGTTGGCAGGAATTCAGGCTTTGGGTTAGGGACACTCCAGTTGCGTGGTGGCCTTGATAGGGATGTTCATCTCTGTTGAGCCTCAGTTGCCTCACCTTTAAAGAGATGGCTGTTAATTCTACACCCCTGGTTTGCTGGCAGGTAAAATCTGCTGCTTTTCTGTGGGCGCCACGTCTCTACCCTCTGCAGCAGCAGGGCCCAGGGGTGAGCTGGCTCGGGGAGACTCTCGGATCACACAGGAACCGGGGCTAGCTGCCTTCCTGGCTTTTCGCTCTTGCCTGACCTGTTGAAGCTGAGAGCACATTCTCTGCTAAAAGCTGTGAACCCAGGGCCTCTGCCTAGTGAGGTCTGAGGGTAGGGCCAGCGCATCCTCCTGCCAGTTAACAGATTCACCAGCCCTAGGAGGGCAGGGGCACTGCTGTGGGAGCCACGTCCCGAGGGCAATCCTAAACGACTGTGTATCTTGGGCTACTCGCTCCTCTCAGCCTCTGTTTCCTTATATGTGAACTGAGAGGGCTGGGATGGGGGGTCCTCTCGGGGCCCATCCAGCTCTGATTGGAGTTAATTTCTCATTTCCTTTTACATTAAACTTCCAGTTCCTACAAGTGAGTGTCTGGGAGGAACAGAGTTTAGTGAGAGAAATTCTCACAGGGGCATGCTTGACTTATGGCTTTTTTCAGTGGTGTTTGTTTTGTTTGATTTAAGAAAGGTGGATTTTTTTTTTTTTTTTTGAGATACTGTCTCACTCTGTTGCCCAGGCTAGAGTGCAGTGTTGTCATCATAGCACACAGCAACTTTAAACTTCTGGGTTTAAGTGATCCTCCTGCCTCAGCCTCCCGAGAGGCTGGGACTACAAGCACCCGCCACAATACCCAACTAATTTTCCTATCTTTAATAGAGACAGGGGTCTCACTCTTGCTTAGACTGATCTCGAACTCCTGAGCTCAAGCACCCTTGTTGACCTCCCAGAGTGTTAAGATTACAGGAGTGAGCCACTGCACCTTGACAAGAAAGGTATATTCTCACCCAAGGGAGCAGCAGTGGGGCTCTAGGCAGTGGACAAAAGGAACAATCTTGGGCATGGGGGAACAGAAACATGGAGAGTGCTGAGGCAGGGTCAGGATGAAGGTGGAGACCCACAGTCTGGGGCAGTGACAGAGGTGTGGGGACCCTCAGGTCTCTGTAAGAGGTGCTGCTGGGCAATCCATAGGCAAAGAGCTGGGCTCATAGCCCTGAAACATGGGGCTGTTTTTGGGAGGCAGTGAGCTTGGCTCAGTCCTGGGTCCTGCTTAGCTATTAAACAACAGAGTCTGGGTTCTAGACTCTCACAGCCATGGCTTTTACTCCCAGCCCAGGCTGTGTGACTTTGGACAAGTTACTTAACCTCTCTGAGTGTCAGGGTCTAATGGGGGAATAAGAGGGTGCAGTGAGGGAAATCAGCCCCCCTCACAGCATTGTTATGCGGAGTCAATGCAATAGGGAATATGAAATGCCTGGTGCTGGCCCTCCCCCTTGCAAGCCCCTAGTAATGGGTGGCAATTCCTGTCCTTGTAACTCTACTGAGGGAGGCACCAGCTCATCACAGAGGCTATTACTGGGGCTCTGCAGGGACAATACTTTTGCTCTTGTGTGTTGAAGGGCCCTCAGGGCCTGGCATCCTAGCATGGGGAGGTGCTGGGAGGCCATCATGGAGTCCTGCAGGTTTCAGTGTCATCCTGGGAGTTAGAGCATGGGCTCCACAGCCAGTCCTGTCCCTTACCTGCTGTGTGACCTTAGAACCATCCCTTCCCCTCTCTGAGCTGAGGTATTTCTTCTGTTAAATGGGGATGACAATAACAGTCACCTCTTGGGGTATAAACAAAGAAGAAATGAAGAACGTCCGTAAAACATGTAGACCTGTTTGGTCTAACAGGGCAACGACTTGGCACATGTGGCTCTTGAGCAGTTGAAATATGGCTGGTTCAGGGGCGGCACCTGTGGCTCAAAGGAGTAAGGCGCCGGCTCCATATGCTGGAGGTGGCGGGTTCAAACCCAGCCCCAGCCAAAAACCGCCAAAAAAAAAAGAGAAGAAATATGGCTGGTCCAAACTGAATTGGGCTGTAAGATGAAAAGACCTGCCAGATTTTGAAGCCTTAGTATGAAAAAAATAGTAAAGTATCTCTCTAACAGTGTTTGTATGGCTCACACAACGAAATGAAAATATTCTGGACATATTGCCTTAAATAGAATATATTATTAAACTTAATTTTTTTTGAGACAGAGTCTCACTTTGTCACCCTCAGTAGAGTACCATGGCCTCACAGCTCAAAGCAACCTCAAACTCTTGGGCTCAAGTGATCCTCTTGCCTCAGCCTCCCAAGTAGCTGGGACTACAGGTGTCCCCCACAATGCCAGGCTATTTTTAGAGACTGGGTCTTGCTTTGGCTCAGGCTGATCCTGAGCTCAGGCGATCTACTCACCTCCGTCTCCCAGAGTGCTAGGATTACAGGCATGAGCTACTGCGCCTGGCCTTGCATATATTATTAAAATTACTGTTAACCTGTTTCTTTTTACTTTTTTGTTTTTTTTGAGACGGAGTTTTACTTTGTTAGTCTTGGTAGAGTGCAGTGGCATCTCAGCTCACGGCAACCTCAAACTCTTGGGCTTAAGTGGTTTTGTTGCCTCAGCCTCCCTAGTAGCTGGGACTACAGGTGCCCACCACAATGCCTGGCTATTTTTTTGTTGCAGTTGTCATTGTTGGTTTAGCTGGCCAGGGCGGGGTTCGAACCTGCTAGCCTCAGTGCATGTGGCTGGCGCCGTAACCACTGTGCTATGGGCACAGAGCCTCTTTTTACTTTCTTTAAAGTGGCAACTAGAAAACTTACGATCATAGCACATAGGTAGCAAGCATTACATTTCTATTGCCTGACACTGATTTAGAACAATGCTAGGCATTTAATAGCCACAGTGTAAATGTTTGCTATTATCATTATTAGTTGTTGGGTTCCGATACTGGGTTAACAACTTCCTATCCAATCTCGTTCAGGTTAATGGAGCCTCAGTTTTCTTCTCTGTACGATGGGACTAATGGGGTTAAAGGAAATTGGGCCTATAGAGTTCTTGGCACCTGGGGCCCAGGAAGCTCTCAATCACTGTGAGCTGTTACATTGTTGGCCTCTGGGATTGGAGATGAGAGTTCCCACCCCTCTGAGATGGAGGATGGGATCATTTGCTGCTCTGGGGTGCTATGGGGAGGGGTTGTGCCCACAGAGCTTGCTCTCTCCCAAATGGGACCTGAGCTTGGAGTAAACTGCCTGGAGCCTGAGGTTGAGCTGTTTGGCCGGTTGTATTAAGGAAAGGGTCAATAACACATTAATTGGATCAGTAGCCCCATTAATCTTCCTCTAATGAACAGACATTCAAGCCAACCTATCTTCCCCAGATCCTGGAAGACATTTCGTATTGGCAGGAAACTCGCTGGGTAGAAAGAACCTCGAATCCTGTAAAAGTGATTTAGAGGCTTTGCTTGGGGAAGGCGTGTTGCAGACTCTGGGAGGGGGAGAATTGAAACGGCAAAGTCACTGCAAACCTCTCCCTCTGGGGCCCCAGATCAAAATCCCAGGGAGTGCCGGGAGAGGCAGGGGACTTCGGTGAAGGTCAGAGATGATGGGAGGGTTGACCTCATCCTTGTCTGGATCTGACACCCTTACTTCCAAATCAATAGATTGTTGATGGTGTCAGAGCTGGAGTGGACTGCAGGCCCAGAGATGAGATGGAGACAGTGGGGAGAGCCCTAGGAAGGGCACAGAGGTCCAGGGCTGTGTGACTGTGCACTGGTCACTCAACTTCACCATTTGCAGGGGCCTTATAAATGGTGTGACAGCAGAGGGGTCTTTCTGGGAGTGAAGTGGTTGTGGGTCTTAGAGGATGCTGAGCGGGGCAGGGGGGGAGGAGCCAGGGGAGCTTGTCCCCAGGGCCCCTAGAAAGTGGGGCTGAGGGGGACCCTGAGGGGGGCTGAGGGGGACCTGACCAGGTGATTTGATTTTGGAACTTCTCTTCCGTCTCTGTCCCCACTCTGTACAAAGATGCATGGTTCAACCATCAGTATCTCCCTCCCTGGGAGTGAAAGTGTCTCTCCTAGACTCCAGGGGTCTGTTGTAAGACACAGATGCCTCCAGACAGCTGCTCATTTCAGTCCAATCTACCTGCTCAGCCACCACCTACCAAAAGGAAACGGAAACGAATCCAACGGGAAGCCCACAGACCTTTAAGAAATTTAGTGCCTAGAAGCAGAGATGAGATGTGAATCCATGTGACTGCGAGTCAGGGTAGGAAGTGATCCATGACACAGGAGGTCTGCACAGACATGGGGGGCTTCAGAAGGTAGGGCAACTGGTTTTAGGGGGGTGGGTTGACCATGGGCTTCCGAGGGAGGTGGCTTTAAATTAGGCTCTAGGGCCAGGCGTGGTGTTTCGCACTTATAATCCGACCAGTTGGGGAGGCCAAGACAGAAGGATCACTTCAGACCAGAAGTTCAAGACCAGCCTGGGCAAAATGGTGAGACTTTGCCTGTACAACAAAAATTTTAAAAAATCAACTGGGCATGGTGGTGTGTACTGTAGTCCTAAGTACTAACTACTTGGGAGGCTGAGGCAGGAGGATCCCTTGAGCCCAGGGGTTCAAGGTTACTGTGAGCTATAATCTGATCACTGCGCTCTAATCTAGAAGAAGAGGGAGTGCGACCTTGTCTCAAATGTCTAAATAAATAAATGAATAAGGAAAGGAGCTTAGAGATCAGCAAGTCCAATGTTCCCATATTACAGATGGAGTGACAGGGTCTCAGAGAGGTTAAGCACTCTGCCTGAGGTCACACAGCTCAATATGGTTGTGCTAGCCAGGATGTGCTGAAATTGGCATTCTAGATGAGTGGAAGAGCTTCAGTAAAGCCCTAGAAGAAGGAAACGTGGCATGTGTAGAAAAGGCGCCAGGAAGTTCTGTTTGGCCAGAGGCTGGGATCAATTGAGGCTAGTTAGGGGTGATACTGAGGCAGATGCAGTCCCCAAGGCCTTGGTCTTGCTGAAGTCAATAGCAGAGCCTTTGGGTGGGTAGGAGTCCCAGACATCTGTGGAGAGCTCAGGGCTCATACTTCTTTTCCCCCGACCCCCTGGTCTATGACAGACTCTCTAGAGGTGGCCCATCCTCCTGAGATGTCCAGCTCAGGATGGATAGATCCAGTTTGCTTCAGGTCCCAAGGGGCTCTCTGGGGTGGTATGTGGCTTTGGGAAAAGCAGGATCTTCTTGGGCTGAGTCATTCCATATCCCTGAGCCTCAGTTTCCTCCTTGGTGAAGCAGAATCTCAGCCTGATACCCAGGGTTCTCCTGGGGATCCAGGGAACATCCAGTGAGAAGTTAGACCCACAATTGAGTACAGATTAGACATTCCCATGATTATAATTACAGCTAACATTTACCGAGCATCTCCTGAGTGCTGGGCACCATCCTCAGCACTTTTCACGCACCCTTAAGAGCCTGGAAACACCGTTATGAGGTAGATGTTTTTGGTATCTCTGTTCTGCAGATGGTGGAAAACTGAGGCACAGAGAGGTTAAGTGATCTGTCCCAAGCCACACAGCTGGGCTATAGTCAGGCGGTCTGGGGTGTGGTGTTAGCCACTTTCCCTCCCTGGTGCACCTGTAGGTACCCACATATGCACACAGGAACCCATGCACTCACACCTGCACATATACACCTATGTGTGTACACACAGGCATATATGCCTACTCTGTCCCTGGGCTAGTGCTGAACCCCTAGAATGGACCCTGGCAAATCCTTCAGGGGAACCTGGGCGGACTCCGGGCCAGGATGGCTCACAGCATCAGAAGCAGAAGTGAGTCTTCATCCTACTGCTTGGGAAACAGAGTTGGATGGGCAAGTGGCCCAAGGTCTCACTGTGAGCTCACCGATGGATCACTTTGTTGGAAGTGAGATGAAGTCAAGTCCAGCATCCCTTACCCTACTGTGGTTCCACCAGAGACCGTCCACTCTGCCCTTGAATACCTCCCCTGACAGGTAGCCCTTCTTGGAATAGCCTGGACTCTTCCACAACTTCTCCTTCTGTTGGTGCACAGCATCCTCTTGGCTCTGCCACCAGGGAGTCTTGTCAAGTCCACACAACCAGATTGTCTGTACAGAGCTGCAGCTGCCTGGGCATGCCCGTCCCATCCCTGCCACCCTCCCTGGCCCTTCCATTCTCCATTTGACAGGGTTTTGTCTCTTGCCTGCTGGGCACTCTTGTCTGAAAACTCCAAGCTGGAGTGGATTTGGTTTTCTTCCTGACCTCCCTCCCCTTCCTGGGAGTTGGGACATCCTGAAGCAGAACAAACCTGAGCTCAAGAGAGAAAAGGAGAGAAATACTAGCAAGACGATGGCCAGGAAGACTAGTAGGAGGCTGACTTTGGTGGTGAGACCTGCTGGCTGTAGATGGACGATTCCGCCTGAGGCCAGGCTGCCGGGAGGACCCCGTCCAGCCCTCCCTCCTCACCCCCAGAACTTGGAGCTTCTCCTCTCCTCCCTCCCCTCCCTATTTGGAACCCCATACTTCTGGTAATGTGATCGAATCTCATGTAAGCTTTTTAGTAGCTGCACAATCCTGGTGACTCGATTAACACTGGGATGTTTTCTGTCCCTTGTTACTCAGCCCCATTTTCTGCCCACTCCAGCTCTCCATCCCTTAAATCTGTTGGGCTGTCTGAATCTGCTGGCTAGACAGGGTGGAGAGCACAGCCCTGTGGCCCCATGTGGGACCTTGCTTGAGTTGAGGCTGACCTCATCCTGCCATCACATCCCTCTCCCTCCTGCCCAGCCCCGTCCACGCTTCTCTGCTGGGCCACCCTGAAGGGAACCCAACTCCTTCGAGGACCCAGCCTCCTCTTCTTCCCAGCATTGCCCATTCGGGTGCGAGCACAGGCTCACGAGCGGAGGCAGGAGGTGAGACTGGCAATGGTGCTATTTTCACTCTGACATTTTCCATTTCTGAAAAATCTCACTTGAAGCTCATTCGGATATTTGCCATTCTTTGAAAGGCTGAGGTCCCTCCCGCCCTGGGCTGCATTCCTCGTGAAATTCTCCACTTTACCCCACCCCAGCCCTTCCTTTCTAAGCTTTAGGATAAGAGCAGTTATGGAGAAACCAAACCAAACTGAACCAGATGAACCCACCTGGAGGTGGGGCAAAAAGAGAGAAGGCCCAAGGGGCCCAGAGACTTCCTATAGACTCCCAGTGGAGGTCCAATGGGACCCAGCATGGGTGGGTCCTGTCTGAATCTTCCCCTCTTTGGGGACCTCAGGCACAGCGGCTTAATGTGGCTGTCTCCCAGCTCCAAAAAAGAAAGAGGCTGCTCTGAGGGGAGGGTTTTGGTGGGGAGACCTCAGGCTTGGAGACTTTAATTAGCGTGTTGGCATTTTATATCAAGGTTTGCGCAATTTCTGCTCCTGGAGACAATGGGAGGCCCAACCAATAATCCTATTACTGCTTTATAGCTTGGAAATACAATATAGATTTTAGTTCAGGCTGCGATGGCTTCCCTTAAACAACTGTACAACCTGGTAAAGCAGAGAAGCCAGTAAGCCACACTGCAGGGCAGCTGGGGAGGCCTTTTGTATCAACATGAACCTGCCTGGGAAGCAGTGGCCTCTTATCTGGGACCAGATGCCTGATGAACCTGTCTTGGGTCACGTAAGTAATTGGGAGTGGGTTTCTGAGAAATTTTTCAAGATTTGGAACCTCTGGCTGGGGAGGGTCCCTCTCTTTGGAGGGTTTATTTAAATTTAGTTTAGCAGCTATTTACTGAGCACCTACTTGGTGCCAGGCCTGCAGAGGAGATTGAGATGAATAAGGCACCATCCTTGTCCCTGGCTGGGGGAGACAAGCAATGGAACAATGAGTGGTAATGTTGGATGCAAGCAACTTGGGAAGGAGAATTAATTCTGTTGGGGAGCAGAATCTGGAAGGACATCCCAGAGAACATGACATATGAGCAAGCCTTAGAGGATGAAAAGATTTCTTTTCACTTTTGAAGTGAAGCAACTTGCTTCACTTCCTTCTTCTTCATCTTAACCAAGTGGCTCTCACACTGTCCCATGTGTTTAAGCCAGAACTTATTGTTGATGTCTGCCTGTCACCAGGTCCTGTTGATCCCACCATGAAAATGCATGTCAAATCTGAACCCTTCCTTGCATATCCACCACCAGTGCCCTGGCTCTAGCCACCATCTCTTCTTGTCTGGACACTGCAGTATCTTCTTTAGCGGTATTTGTTGTGTAGGGCCTCCTAGATCCCTCTCACTTCATTTCCCATGATGGCCCCTGGTTTTCATCTGTGGGATGCCCCTTTCCTTTCACGTCATGTGGCTCCAGAGAAGCTGATTCCATCTCTGGCTCCAGAGGTGGAGTGTATGACCCAGGCTAGGCCAATGTTTCCTTCCATCCTTCTGGCAACGGTGTTTGCTTCAGTGATATGCACAGGACAAGGCTAATCAGAGCCAATGAGACACAACTCCAGGACTTCATCATGTTATCAGGAAAGCAGAGTCTGCTTTTTTCCTGGCTGTGCCTGGACAGGGATGGGTGTGGGGTAGGAGCTGTGACAGATGTCTTGGCCTCTCTCAGAATGATGCTGGGGGGTGGGGAGGAACTGGAGCTATCGCAAGTAAAGAGAAACAAGGAATTTAGGAAAAGACACAGGGTCATGGCAATGCTGCTTGAGCCCTGATCAAGCCTTACCTGAATCCTTTCCCTGTCTCAGGGCTTTCAGCTTATACTTGTTAATAAATTCTGTTTTTACTTAAACCAATTTGAGGTTTTTTTTTACATTTGCAAACAAAGGAATGATGCAGCTTCTTAGATACCCCCCACACTCTCTCCTGGCCCTCCCAAGTGTCTTACACACATAGACTGTGGAAAGCCCTTTAGTGACTGCCTCATGCCCTAAGGATAAAATCCTTCACATAACCAGAGAGGTCTAGTATAATCGGGGCCTTAGGTCTTTCTCAGTCTCATTCACTGTAGTCCACCCAGGTGGCTTCCTCTTAGTTTTTCAAATATGCCAGATCTTTTCCACCTCAGAGTCTCCCCAGATGCTATTTCCATGTCCTCACCCTCTGTCTGGTGGGTTCTTACTCATCCTCTTGATTCCCTCTCAAAGAGGCCTGTTCACGTGCAATTAGACCCTTGTTCCGCTCTCACACAGCACCTGCTTTTATTCTTCATTGCACCTACACAACTTGCAATTACGCGCATACCTGTGAGTATTTGCTTCTCCCCCTCAACTGTACACAGCATAAGACCCAGAGTCAGGCCTGTGTTGCCCCGAGCAGGTAAGGATTGAGTTAGGTTGCGTAATCCTGCCTCAAATTATAACAGGAACAGAAGCTCAGGGCCTGACCAGGCAGTGGGTAGCTGAGGAAGCCTGAGAACCTAGAGCAGAGGCTGGATTAGGAAAGGTGGGCTAGAGCCAGACCACAAGGGCCTGGAAGTCCTGGCAGAGAGGTTTGATATTCAATTTGTAAGCCAGCAATTTTTGAAGTGTTTTCCTGGGAACACCAGTCCTGTGAGATGCTCTGCCAAAGGAAAAGATCAAGTGGATTAGAAGTTAAGTAAGTCGGAAAACAGATGAATCCTGTAAGCCCCTCAGAGAGAGAGCACAGTGTATATGACCACTCCCAAGGCTCTGATAAGTCCTGCGGTGGCAGAATCTTACGTTAACTAAGCATTTACCAAATGTAGCTGACCACAAAACCCGTTTTATCTCTTTCAGTACAGCCACAACTATAAGGTGTATTTCCATATTTATGAAATAGGGTAGTACCTTATAATTAACACACATGTAATGTAAGGTTTCTTTAAAGTCCCTGAAAACTGGGTGTTTACATCCGAAGTCTCTCGTACATTTGATGCTGACTTTGAATCAAGGCTGTGTGGCTGCAATCTGCAGAACTAACGATCTCTGCAAATCACTTCTGAGAAAGAGAGCGACATACTATAACTTGTATTTTGGGGAGTGGCCAGTTCTGCAGCAGCATGGACAGCCTTGAGGGTGCTGAGAAAGCAGGGGCAAGAGCCTGAAATCCAGACCTCATTCTCCAGTAAGGATCCCATGCCGGGTCTGTAGAGTCAGGCACCAACTTTGGTGCCTGTGAATGGGAGAATTTAATCAGGGTGCTGGGCTATCATTGAAAGGTCGGACCAGTTTTTCCCCCTTGGAGGCCTTCTGTTTTCTAATGTAAGAAGATGCTCTTTTTTTTCTTTTGTTTAAGAAGGTGCTCTTGAAGGCACCTCTTCCTTTACTTACAGCTGACCAGAGATGCCACTTGCTTGTGTCTGGGCACCAGTGCTGTGCATGGACTGGGCCTTGGGGTGGGGCTGTCTTTAACTTCTCCCTTTTTCCATGGCTGATCCCTAAGTGGACAGAAGACCCTCTTTGTGCCACCTTCAAAACACTTAGCCATTTGGGCAATGACAAAGGCCTCATAACTGCTCTCCCCACTCTGCCCCGCCCCCTGCAGTCTATCCTCAAAGCCACAGCCCCAGGGACGTTTCAAAAATGTAAGCCAAATCATGTCATTCCTCTGCTCACAATCTTGTGGTGACTCCCATCACACTCAGCTTGTAAAAAGCCCACACCCTTGCCACAGCCTGCCAGGCCCTGCACCTCCAGCCTCATCCCCGTGACACCCCCAGATTCACCGTTCCCCAATACACTGCCTCAGGAGCTTTGCACTTGCTGGGCCGGAGGTGTGCTCACTCCTAGAGGGTCCCACGGCTAGCCCTCTCACCTTTTCTCAACTTCAGCTTCCCAGCATGTCTTCCCTGAGCGCATATTAAAAATTGCAACCCCCTCCCAGTCACTCTGTGAACCCCTTTCCTGCTTACTCTATCTCCAGATCACCTTGCACTCCTAACATATGACACGCCATGGTGGGCAGAGTCCAGAGGCCCCTGGTGTACACACCCCTTCTCTCAGCTACGCAATCACTCATGAATCCAGGAGCCGCTGTGAAGGGGTTTGGCTGATTTAATTAAGATCCCACATCATTAGCTGATTTTATAAAAGGGAGACTATCCCGCGGGAAAACCAGATCAGATAAGCTCTCGAAAGGGACTGGGCTTCTGGAGAGTCAAATCTCCACGTAGAAGTTCTTCATTGCTGGCTTTGATGATGGAGGAGTGTCCCCTGGCAAGGATCCCGGACTGACCTCTCACAGTTCAGAGTAGCGCCCTCTGACAGCCAGTGAGGAACCTGGATCTGCCAACAACCACTTAAACCTGAAAGAGGATCCTGAACTCCAGAAACGCATTCCTTGATTTCAGCCCTGTTAGACTCCCAGCTGAGGACCAGCTAAGCTTCTCCTACACTCCAGACCCACAGAAATGAGGCGATGATCAGTGGGTGTCGCTTTGTTGCAGCCAGAGAGAATGAACACCATAAGCAACCTAACCTTTTGCTCACCAGCTTTCTCCCTGCTTGGATAGATAGGGCCGAATGGAGGGACCCACCCAAATAGAATGTCCAGTTCGGGAAGGAATGAGTGCATCAATGTCCTGCCCAAGAAGGAATGAATGCACTAATCCCCACCCCTCCGAACCTTTATATTCCCATCCACCTTACTTCCTTTTCGAACTCAGCTCTCTTGCACCCAAGTGGAATAAAGACCACGTTGCCCACACAGAACCTGGACTCTGATCCCTTTTGTTCATGTCTTGGAATAAGCTCTCATTTTCGGTCCTTAACCTCTCAGGGACGTCAGCTACAAGAGTGTGGGGAGTTTTGTCTGTTTTGTTTGCTGCCGTGTCCTCAGTGCCTGGAACAGTGCCTGCCCTGCGGTTGGTGCTCTGTACATGCAGGTTGAATGAATGAATGGGAGAAGCCCCAGGCATCAGCACGGCCTTGACCCCCAGGAGCTCCCTGTCCACCAGAGGGGACCAGCAGTACCTGGAAGGAGTCAGGTGGGAGACACCAGTGGGAGGGGCAGAGTTCAGTTGTCTGCTATAAACCCAGGCTGGCTGCCTGAGCGGAGATCTGTATTTTTATAGCCCTAACAAAACACTCTGTGCTGGGAGGAGCATCACTGAGATATTAACGTGGCCCCCTCGAACCCCCTTCCCATAACTAAGGCCTACCTGGCTCCCCTTCCCCTCACTGCACTCACCAAGAGGTTGCCTGGGGAGGCCCGTGGCCCCTCATTGCCCTGTGCTGAGAAGGAAGCCTCTTGAACACCTACCTGTCAAAGTAATTAACCTATTAAAATGAAAGCAATAAATCCTGGTGCCAAGGTGAGCCATAGAGGAGGGGGGGGTCTCTGTCATGTTTCTTTCATTTGCGTTTCAAAGCCATGTCACTGTGGCTTCGTATCCACAAAGATAATGAGTCTGTGCATTGCCTGGCTCCTGGGACCAGCCACTGTGTTGCGGTCTTTGATGAGTGAGCTCCCCAAACCCAGCAACTCTGATTTGGGAGTAGCCAGTGTTGCCTTTTGGATGCGGTGAGCCAGGATCTGGAGGAGATACAGAAAGGGAACTCTGGATTCCTCCCCTGAGATTTCCATACCTTCCCCCAGCCTCCCATCTCCCCACCCCAAGCAGGCAAGTGTGGGAGCCAGAAGCCTAGAACCTTAGAATTTTAGAGTAGGAAGGGATCACACAGATCCTTCATGTTACACCTGGAATACTGAGACTCAGAGAGGGTGAGAGATTTGGCTGAGGTCACACAGCAAGCTAAAGGCAGAGCCAGGACTGGAACTAGGCTCATCCCACTGTGACTACTTGTCTGCCTGTTTCCTCAAGTGTCTGGGGTCACCCTCGCTCTACAGAGGAGATAAAGGTCTTCATTCCCAGCCCTTTAAGAGTCTGTTTCAAATCTGTGAGACCAGGCCTAGGGATCAAGGTTGCAGGAAGAAGCCAAATCTGAGGAGAGACCGTCAGCTCCATGGTCTCCACTTACATATGAGAAAACTGAGGCCCGGTGGGGAACAGTGCTGGCCTCGGGTTCCTTGGCAAGCCAGTGGTCCTCGTCAGACACTCACTCTGCTGGTACCTTGATCGGGGCTTCCAGCCTCCAGAGCAGGGAGAGAGAAATTTCTGTTGTCAACCACCCTCCCCATGGGGTTTTGTTATAGCACCCCTAATGGATAGGAGCTTGGTCCAAAATGAAAATGTGAGGCCCCTTGTTACAAAAACGTGTTGAGGATTTCAAGACAGCCGTAGAGAGCACTACACCCAGGATAAGGCCCTTCCGGGCAGCTGCCTGGCCGTGCCCAGAAGCCGGCTCTGTTCCTGGACTCCAGACTCTCTCACCAGCTACGAAGCCTTTACTTGGAGCCTTATAAGATACTGTAAACTGACGCTGTCTTGACTGGTGCTGTGGACCAATGCCACCCCCAATTGTCCTCCACTGGGAATGCCCACGGCACCCCATCACCCCCCTGCCAAGCCCTGACTGGCTGCCACTCAGGACTGCTTCCTCTCTCACCCTCTGTGTTAGGTCATCACTGAGCCCTGGTCATTTTGCCTCCTGAGTTTGTCCTAAGTCTGTCCCGTTCTCACAGTTTCCACTACTGGACACTCCTGCGTGTCCCCTCACGGGCATGCTTTTATTTCTCTGATGCAATCCCCACATTGCAGCCAGAGTTACCATTTACAAAACAAACCTATGTTTGTAAATCTCTGTGCTGCCTTCTGCCACACTTACAATAGAATGTGCGCTCCTAACAAGAGCTCCCAGGACCCCTTGCACTGGCTCTTCCCCTTCCCAGCTGACTGGGCTCCCCCCCAGTTCTTTGCTGCCTCAGGACCTTGGCATGTGCTGTTTCTTCTACTCTGTGTGTTCCAATGTTTTATTTTTAATATTTCTCACTTATTATCTTCCTGGTGAACATTTATTGGGTTCTATATGCCAGCCACTGTTGTAAGCACCTTATGTATACTTAGTGCATTTGAACACAACAATCCTGTCCCCTTCTTACAGGCGAGGAAACTGAGGCACAGAGCGCTGATGCTGACCTGCGTCAGTTACATGGCCAATGATGTCAGGAAAGGGTGTGACTGACAAAGTGCAGGAGGAACACCTGAGCGGGGGGACACAGAGAAAGGACCGGGGTCTCATCTTTCTGCAGACTGCTAGCCTCCCTGTGGGAACCCAAGCAGAGCTGAGTAGCACACGAATAATTCCACACCCCTCAGTTTCATCCTGTTTTCCCCACTAATGCCTTCTGTGATTTTCAGAATGTTATTGACCTCTCTGGGCCTCAGTTTCCCATCTTTAGAAAGGGGATACCAATAGATTTACTTGGTAGGTTTTTGTCAGTGGCCAAAGAGCGAATATACATGTCCGTGTTTGAGCCACATAGTCGTGGTCATCATCACCACCATCATGCCGTGACTGAAGGTGATCTGGGAGCAGAGTCCTGCCTGCTGGGCTCCGAGGCCGCTGCCTCCCCCATCTCCCTGGGCCCAATTGAATCTGAAAACAATGAACCAACCGGAGTAAGTGTTTTCAGTCCTGACAATCAGGGGAGGCTTTAAAAAAATCAAGGAGAAAAGAGAGTGAGACCAAATTGTTTTTCTTCAGGGAGAAAGAAATCTCATTTGGAGCTCCACGGTGGGGAGACGGTGGTGCGGGGTGTAATGCAGAATCTGTCCATCTCTGCACTGCTCAGGAATTGCTGCTGGCATTTCTAGCAAGAAGCTGGCACTAGCCCCCCTTCCTATAATATCCTAATTAAAGGGCTGTTATTCATACGGGAGGCCCTGTGACCAGGTGATGGCTGGGGGCTGGCAGTGGCCCAGGTCTGGGGAGCAAAGACTGGAGGTCAGGGAGGGGGTCCCCTTCTGGGTGTTTCCCTGCCCACTGCCCACCCTCAGGCCTGAGCTGTGGAGCTGGGGAATGCCAGGTCCCTGAGGGGTATCTAGTGAACCTGGGCCGGTTAGGGGCAAGTGCAAGGTAGGAGGGCGTTAGGCAGGGAGGGAGGGGTGGACAGGAACAAAGAAAGAAGGAGTCGGAGGAGGAGAGGGCCTCTGCTGAGCAACTCCCCAGTGCCAGGCCAGGGCCCCTGGGTCTGTGGTCTCATCTGACCTGCAGTCAATCTTTGGATGCAGGCACCAGGATCCACCCTTTCCCTGAGCCTCAGTTTTCCTACAGGTAGAGTGAGAGGCAGACTGGGAGGGGCCTAAGGAGGTGACAGAATGAAGGCAGAGAGTGTAGGACGGGTTGGGGAAGGGGGTGGACAGAGGGCAGGTGGAGGGGAATGGGGAGCAGAAGCAGCCTGAGAAGCAAAGGCTGGAAATGCTGATGAGGAGAGGCTTCCAGGGAGGCGAGGGGATGCTCTCCCAGGCAGGAAGAGGGGAGGGAGGCTGCTGAATTTCCCAGTGGCAATTTCAATTTGGGCAGAATGTTCCAGATGTTCTGGAGGGAGAGTGGAATCCGTGGATGGGGGAGCAGCTGTGGGTGAGTGTTGGGCTGCAGGCTGGGGAGGGTAGGCTGCACCTCTCCCATCGGGGAGGACTTGGGGGCAGGCCCAGGAAGGGCCCTGTGGGAAGGGTCATAATTTCCAATCCTGGGAGCAGGAGGCTTAGCACAGGCATCCTCCTCATGCTGGCTAACTGTGTAGCCCATGTCAGGCACCCTGGAGAGCACCTCCTGTGTGCCCGAAAGCACGCTCAGCACCGTGCACACCTCCTCTACTTCATGTCATCTTCTGCCCACCTGGGAGGCAAGTGGTGGGCACTTGCTAGTACCGATGAGGAGACTGTGGCTCAGAGAGATGGGGCTCATGAAGCTCACCCCACAGATGACAAGCAGCCTGGTGTTATGCTCGCTGCCTCTTAACCACGCTCCAAACTACCACCTGGAAGCCCAGCTCTGGATCAGAACGCGGGGCTCCAGGGGGACAGTTGCCCTCCTTGCCCTTCAGACATCCTCAGACTGACAGGAGGCAGACGCAGAGCCAGGCCACCTGCTCCGGAAAGGGATAGAGCAGAACCCTGGGCATAGCAGGAGGGCACGGCCCAGACAGTGTGGGCAGAAGAGGTTTTGAATCATCCCTCAAACTCGAAAGGCAGTTCACAGGCACTGTCACCTCCAGTGTGTTCCATGCTGCTCCCAGTGCCCCCAGAGCCAGATTTGAGTGCTCCTGTTTTACAGATGTGAAAATTGAGGTCCCCAGGGGTTCTGAAACACTCTCAAGGACTCAATCCCACCCGAGACTGCCTGACTCCTGACTCTGATTTTTTTTCATGTACCCAGTCACAGAGAAGATGGGACACCTGCCCAGGGGCTCTTCCTGGCCCTTGTTCTCTGTCCCCAGTTTTCCTACTGTCCTGGCACAGAGGTCAGGTTTGGGACTGCATTCTGCTGGGAAAGGCACCAGGGTAGAAAGACAATAGGGGCAGTTTGAAGGTATTGGGGGGATGGGAAAGACCTTTGGGTCTCCTTGATTGGGTGTCTTACACCATCGGTCTCTAGTTAATTCCCAGAACAAAAGTGAAGGTAGAAAAGGAAGAGGGGCCCTAAAGGGGAAAGACTGGAGGCCAAGAGCATGGGGGGGGGGTGCCTCCCCTTCCCCCCAGAAATATAGGAGGGATTCCTGTGGGCAACTCCCTGCCCTGGAACGGGACCCACTATCTCTCTCTCTTGACCAGTCAGAAGACATCTGGGGGAGAGAGAGAAGCCTTCCCAACACTCTCCGAGCAACACTCCAGGGTGGCATGTACTCTGGAGGCACCCTTGGCAGCTTGGGCCCTGGGCTCCATGGGAGGCTGGGCTGGGCATGGCCTGCAGTCCCCAGGCCTTAAAGAACTTACAAGCAGGAGCTGTAGGCCTGGGCTGGCTCTGATTTATCAACAAGGCCCTCCTCAGAGAGGTGAGTGACTGCCCCAGGGCTACACAGTCAGCAGCAGTGAGCAGGAGGGCCCAGGGCTCCCCACTCCAGCCGGAATGTTCTCCTGCTGTCCTTGTCACTGTTCAAACCTCACCCGTCCACTCTGGTGCCCTGAGCAAGTCCGTAAGTCTCCAGGGTCAGAGATACTCCTTCTCTGAGACAGCCAGTCTGAGCCTGGGCTGCCCTGGAAGCCTCTCCCGGGACTGGGGGACTCTGAGGCGGCCATGTCTCCTTCTGCCTCCAGCATAAGGGGTGTGATGAGCCCTCTTCTTGATCCTGGACACTGGGTCCGCCCACAGAAACTGTACTCCTGTCCTCAAATCCATGCCTGCCTTGGCCAGATGCCCCTCATCCTGCTGTACATGTGTGGCGATCCAGATGTCCATCTGCGGGTGGCTCAGGAAAGTCCAATCACTCTGTGTATACACAGGAGCAGCCATCTCCCCGGCTGCCCACACAGGCTTTTCCTGTGGACCTCTCAGTGGGCTTGCATTGGGTGCTCCACTCCCTGTGCTTACCTTCAGCAGGGGCCCCCATCTCTCCCAGCCTGGTCTCCTGCAACCTTGGGGCCCTACCCTGACATCCATGTGTCCCCCGGTGTCCTTCTCATAGCTCCTTCCCTCCTGGTCTGCCCAGACCCTAACCTGGGCACTGGCTGTGCCTCCCCAGCTCCACCCTGGGTGCCTGTAGCCAGATGGACTTGCAGTAGGAGGCTGCCGTGGGCAGGGCTGGGTCCCTACCAGCTCAGGACTTTCTAAAGGAAGCCTCCTGCCACTATGATATGGACACCCAGGGTGGGTGCCCAAGGTGGAGGTGGAGTATATGGAGAGGGATTACTGGCAAGTGACCAACGAGCATTTGGTGCCAGCCTTTGGACCCAGGGCAATCAGAGAGCAGGGTTAGCCCAGCTCTTCTCCCACACCAGCCCCCCCTGCCGTTGCTCCCTGCCCCATGCCACTGCCTCCTGGCACTCACTCCCTTGTGTAAATCCCCTTCCCCTTGAATGTGGGCTGGATCAGGTGATCTTCTCCCAACTGATGGAAAATGGCAAAGGAGATGGAATGTCACTTCTGTGATTAAATTGTACAAGACCGTAACTTCCATCTTGTAAGCAGAATCTTGCCATTGCTTTCTTGCCTTGCTGGCTTTGGTGAAGCAAGGGGCCATCCCAGAGAGGCCCTGAGATAAGGGCCTCAGCAGCCTTTGGTCCACAGCTGGGAGGAGCTGAGACTTCAGTGCACCTACCCATGAGGAACCGCATCCTACCAACAAGTACGAGAGTTCAGAAGCCTTGAGATGACCCCAGCCTGGCTGACCCCTGAGTGTAGCCAGTGAGGGACCCTGAAGTGAGGATCCAGTTAAGTCATGCCTGGATTTCTGACCCACAGAAATCGTGAGATAATAACTGTGCATTATTTTAAACCACTAAGTTTTGGTTACTAATATAGCTCATAATAGTAATAACACTTGGATTCATTCATGATGTCAGTCATTATTCATCACTCATTCATTCATTCACTGGGCCAACAAATACCCATCAAGCACCCATCATGTATTAGGTACCACTGTCACGTTATCATGAACACTTGACATGTGAACAGCGCTTTGCAGTTGACAAAGGACTCTCACATGTTACTTCTTGTTACTTCTCGCTACTGAGGCTTCTCAAGCCCAGAGCTCTAACCACGGCCAGCTCATTTGTCTCCTCCCTCCCATGGCAGCAAAGGATGCTGAGCCCAGCTTTTGTCTCCTTCATCTTCCTTTGCTTGGGCACAATCGAAGGCCAGCATGATTTGGAAGTTTGGAGTGGGTCCTGAGCCTCACATCCCCAAAGATTTAAGTGTAAGAATTAGAACCTTCCAGACCCTGAACAGAAAAGGCATCTGGGGCTCGGGTAACCCATTTCTTGGAATCCACACTCATTCCTGGGATCCAGGACCTTGGGGGATTGGAGTGGGGTCTTCCCACTTGCTTGAACCCCCTTGTATGTACGGAAGAGGCACTGACCAGTGGCCAACCTAGTCCCCTTCCTGACCTCAGAACCCACATGGACCCAGGCCTGTGAGAGGAGGTCAGTGAGTTAGGATGCCTTAGGCAACAAGCAACAGAAGAATCAATAATTATAGGCATAAATGACAAAGAAAATGTGTTATCCTGTGGGATAAGATGCTCCAGAGGTAGAATTGCTTAATTCCATATTCCAAGAACATCCTTCAAGGCCATGGTTCTTTCCCTTTTCTCTTTCTCTCTGCCATCCTCAGAGTGGGCCATTCCCTTATAGTCATAAGGTAGCTGCCACTGCTCCAAGTATCACAGCCTCACACAGTTGTAACTAGAGGCAGAAAGCAACCTGCTTCTTGTTGCTCATTTTCTTTTTAAGAGCAAGAAAGCCTTTCCCAGAAGTCCCCTAGCAGAACTCCTCTTTTGTTTTACTAGCATTGGGATTACTAGCATTGGCTTAGACTAGTTGTGAGGCACCCTCTAGAGTTGAGAAAGGCCCAGCCTTTCCTGACTTCTGAACAACACTGGGCTTCTGTTAGTGAGGAAGCTCCATGCTGCCTGTTCTACTTTTCCTGCTTCTCCCCTTCCCACGCTGGACCTCAGCCTTCAGGAATGTCCTCCCAACCCCACACCCAGGTGCCTCCCCCCTGGTCAGCCAAGGACAGGCAAGGACCAGAGTCCTCCTGAGACAGAGGGCCCAGTGTGGGAAGGGAAGGGGGAAGCCAGAGCCCAGGGCTGACACAGGCCCTCGTCACTGTCCAGCTTCCAAATCCCTGGGCAGCTAATTTCAGGCGTCACCAACCCCCAGCCCATCATAGAACTCACTCCTGCCAACGCATCACATATACCAGGTTCTATCTAGCCTAGAATTCTTTGTGTAAGTTAATTATTCCTTCCAAATTTAGGTGTAGTGCCACGATCATTTTCACTTATCAGAGGAGGGGATGGAGACACGGAGAGCTGGACCAAGCAGCCAGAACTTAGCGGAGCTGGGATAGGAACCCGGCAAGTCTGGCTCCAGAATCTTCCCCTAACGGTGAGTCTACTAGCTCCTGGTCCTGGCTCATCCCCTCAGCATAGGTCCCTGAGTCACAGACTTTCTGGGATGGATGGGGCCTTGGGGGCAAGCAGGAGAGGAGGAGAGAAGAGGGGAGTGCTGGATGGGCAGGGGCCCAGGCTGTCTATCTGCCCATGGCCTTGGGAAGAGTCCCTTTGCTTCTCTGAGCCTCTGCTTCTCCTGTCTGAAAGGGGGATCATAGTGATACCTCTATCAAAAGGACCTCATGAGAACTGCGCCGACTTATTCCTCCTCTTCCTCTGGGACTCCCTGCTCCCTTACCTACTCCTCAAGTAGAGAAATCTCATTACCACCTGACCATATGTTGTCCTGTTCATGGGGTTATTGCCTTTCTCCCGCACTAGAATGCAAACTCCACTCTTTCATTTGCTGCTGTATCTCTAGTTGCAAGAATGTTATCCAGCACACGATAGGTGCTCAGTTAAATAATTGATGGCCAATGAGTAGAAGGATGAATGGGTGCGCAGAGGGAAGCACGGAATGACCCATGCAGGGATTTGCACTCTGGTCTTGCTGAGGGAAGGAGGGAGGAACCCAAGGAACCTGCCCAGCCGCGTGGCTGCTGTCACTGGTGCCAACGAGCTGACCACTCTGTGCTTGGTGTCTGCTTCTGAGTGTAGGGAAGCAGCTCCAGGTGTGACCTCTCTTGGCCATCTCCGATCCTGGCCTCCTGCCATTCCCAGGCACAGAGCCTCGTCCTATAGTTTAAACCCAACCTGGCCTCTGCTCATAGATGGAACCGTAAACTTTAGGAGCACTGGCTTAGGAGTCAGACTAACCCAGTTTCAAATTCTACCTCTGCAGATTCTTTGCTGTGCAACTTTGGGTCAAATGACTTGGCTGTCTGAGCCTCTGGTTCCTCATCTGCAAAATGGGTTCAGTCACCATTTCAGGCACCGGCCGTGTTAGCATCGTTGTGGACACTAAGAATGATAATACATGTAGAGCACGAGGCCTGGCTTGTGAGGGGGTTTAATAAAAAAAATCAAGACCAACCAACCAAACAAGGGACCGAACACCCACCCCCAGCCACGCCTGGTGCTAAGCACTTTGGGTGTACTTCATTCTCTTCCCCGCCCTATGGGGCGGGTATCGGCAGTAGGCATTTTAAAGATGTGGAAATTGAGGTGCTAAAATGTTGAGTTATTCACCCAAGAGCACAGAGCTAGCGAATGGCAGAGCTAGAACTTAAACATTTAGAACAAAACAAAAAGGAGGCCCCCGAGGAGGCACGTGAGAGTAAAGAGCAGGGAGGCGCTCTGGCCTCGGGATCCCCAGTGCCAGGTCCCTAACTTGCCTGATGACCTGGCTACTCCCACAGCCAGTGCCAAGAAAGCCCAGAGGAGGATGGATGAGCTGCCACTGAGGGTGTCTGGGGAGCAGGGCCTTGAGGCAAGAGAAGAAGTTCTGCTTTGTTCTGTTTTTAGAAGCTTTTATTGGGGCGGGGGAGAGTGTCTGGTTATGAAATCAACACATGCTCATTTTAGAAAACATGGAAATGACTTAAAAGTATAAGGAAATAAATAAAAGTGATCCCAAGTTTCCCTGCCCTGAACGTTCACTGTGAGCATGTTGATGCATTGAATTTATTTGCTCAACAAATGTTTATGGAGTGCCTCCCAGCAGCCAGACCCTTAAGCTGACACTGGGGACAGTGTGAGAATGAGGCGATGTAGTCCCTGCCCTCTTGGATCCGTCCCTTCGCAGCAAAACAGACCTGGGGCAGCTTTGGGTGTGGTGCTGAGCTGGGAGGAGCGTATGCTGGGGGGCCGCACACAGACGCAGAGTCAGGACCCGACTGGTAATGAGATTTTGTGTCTGTCTCCTCTGCTCACTAGCAGGTGCGAGTGTCTTGAGTTGGCACATCTCCACAGTGCAGCGGTGAGTGGGAGGATACACCAGGGGGGCGGACGGGCAAGGGCAGAGGCACAGCGGCCGCCGTACCTTAGGCCAGGCCCTGGGACGTGCGCCTGACTCCCCTGCAGGAACCCTCTGACCCAGTTTCTTCTCCTGCGTGTTCATGTCCATCAGAGCCTGGACTCCGGCCTCACTCCTCCTTCTGTGGCTCAAATCCTGGGGTAGTGTGAGTCACCCAGGGGGAAGGCCTGAAGGGTGGCCTTTGAAGCTACGTGGACCTCCTGCCTCACTTAGCTCCACTGGGCAAGGGGCCTCTCCTAAGGCCGCACAGCAGGGCAGGGTCGTGGTCACAGCCAATGTTATGGACCTGGCTTTTGATCACTTGTGTTTTCTTTCTGCTGCTATGTGGGCCCACCCAAAGCCAGGAGGGTCTGGAGACATGCTGGGTCACCTTGGCTGTGGGGGGGCCTCTGGCCTTTCCTGGGTCCCTTCCTACCTCTTCCCGGCTTGGTCAGGCTTGCAGGAGCAGCAAAATCTTTGCCAATGTCCCCCCAGTGATGCTTGGGTGCCAGTGATCTTGGAGGACACATGAGAGGACAACACCTCGGCCTTTAGCCTCACTTTCTTCTTGGGCTGGGAGGGGCCCACAAGGCTTGGTGGCCTCCGAGACCTGCCCCTCTGCCTGGCTTAAAAGTCTCCCATGCCCTTTAGCAGAGAGGAGTCACCTTGGCTGATCCATGGGTCAGGGGCTCACAGATGGGGCAACGTCCCAGCCAGGGTGGGCAATCCCTGGTAGCTGGTGTCCTCTGTCTCCGTAGGTGAGCTGGCGTGGAGAAGGAGGAGTCAGTGTTCTCTTTCTTTCTAACCAGGCTGGGAGAGGGAGCCAGCTGCACCTGGGGTGGCGCATAGGCACCTGTGGCAGCGCCTGGCCACACCTGCGCTCACCAGAATGGATCCTGCAGGGAGGCCCGGACTTGTCTTCATTCACCCACTTCTAGTACAGTGGTGGATGCATAGAAGGTGTTAACTAAACATTTGCCGAGTGAAAACTAAATGAATGATTAAATGAACCATCTACTCGTGCACACCCGTGGAGATGCAGGGGACACACCAGTGTCCTTTCCCGCGTATACACTGGGTTCACGCACATGCGAGGGAACACCGACACACAAACATGCGCCCAAAGACGTGACGGGCGCCGTTGTCAGCGCATGTGCGTTTAACACGTGTGTGGGCACGGGGGGGACTCATGTATGCACAGCCACACCCCTAGTGCAGGTGTGCACACACACACCAGTGTTTCTGAAATTAAAGAACATTGAAATTGAGCAAGTGCCTGTTCAGATTCCTGCGCTAAGCGCTGGATAGGATTCAGGGGCGGAGAATTTGAAGATGGACTGAACGGGGCTCTATCCTCAAGATGCTTATGATCCATGGAGGACAACAGACATTTGTTTAAACAGACAATAGAAAGGGGTGAAGGAAACCATGTGTGTGCGTGCGGGTGTGTGTACATGACAACATGACAACAATAGAACCATCAGAATGGGGCTCCCAGCTTGTCTCCAGGGCAGTCCAGACACGAGACTCTGACTGACTTGAGTGGAGACTCAGGAGTGCGGATGGAAGCAATGGGCTATTTTAAAATACACCCAGGGCATGTACTCCCCTGCCTGTGCACACACATGTGCACAGTGCTCACGCATGCGCACAGCACACAGATGCTCATGACCACAGGCACACTGAACACCCCTCCACGTGTCCACACAGCCAACCATGCATGCTCACCCCACAGATTCTGTCAAGATCTGCAGATGTTGGCTGGGAGCAGTGGCTCACGCCTGTAATCCTAGCACTCTGGGAGGTCGAGGCGAGCGGATTGCCTGAGCTCACAGGTTCGAGATCGGCATAACCGGGCATTTTGGCGGGCGCCTGTAGTCCCAGCTGCTTGGGAGGCTGAGGTAAGAGAATCGCTTGAGTCCCAGAGTTTGAGATTGCTGTGAGCTGTGACGCCACGGCACTCTACCAAGGGTGACAAAGTGAGAATCTGTCTCCAAAAAAAAAAAAAAGAAAAGAAAGAAAAAAAGACCTGCAGGTGTCTCTGACTCCTCCCGAATCAGCGAGGAGAACCTGTAGCGAATGGAGGTGGGGGGCTCCCTTGAGGAGTCTGCCCCACTGCCCAGCTAAACAGTGGTG